>JBBPTO010000043.1:0-74400 GCA_038094155.1 Pulveroboletus cf. aberrans | reverse complement strand
TCCAGGGTCTTCCATCCGACCGCGACACACCGCATCACTCCATCCCTCGCATCACCAGGCGACCAGCTGTCTATCCACTCTTTGCATACCGTCCTCCGTGGCACGCCCAAATCCTACCGCCCCTTCCGCGATGTCCAACTTCACCTTCCTAACTGCAGTATCTGAACTCGTTACGCCGACTTCGGTAGGTTCCATTGAGGCGCGATCTCGTAAACTGTCTGTACATTCACTCTGTCGACAAGTCAAAATCTGAACTGTCGGGACGAGGCAGTTATGTGTTTATAAAAATGGCGTGTGCGCCACACGCTGATGTCGAGACCTATTTGGGGACGGGCAACGCCTCCAAACGAAGCGTGATGCTTACTAAGCAACGTACAGTGAAAGAGAACAGGTCTGAACGGCAGTTGCAATATCAACACCATTTAAGGCTATCGAATGAGAAATAAGTATTGTAAGCTATGTATAGTGGTAATAAGATGCATATTAAAAGCCCAGATATATTAGAGAAGTAAGGATATCAGAAATACCAAGTGATATCTTAGTGGTTGTGAAAATCAATTATCTTTGCTGGTCGAGTCTTCATGTTGTGCTCGCGATGACTCGCCAGTCACTGCCAGGCCATGGAGGTGACGTTTAATGACATCCTGAAGAATTTTTACCTTCCCTTCCTTGGACTTTGGAAGATCCTTGGCTGCGGGAATGAAATGATCATATTGCCGATGCCAGCGTATCTGAAGGTTGATTTCTGGGACCCACAGTCCTGGAACATCGTGGATGTTGGTAACAACCCTTGTATTTGTTAATTTTGTGCGAGCGGCCTCCTTGCGTTCCTTCCAACTAGCATCAACTATCTTGTTCCTCTGCACAAGTGCTTTGTCATACTCGACCTGTGCCTTTCTGCGCAGCCGCTCATCCCCGCGGGAATCGATTGCGCGAGCTCATGAGCGTAGGTTCTTGCACGAGTCAGGGCCTAGGGAATTGCTGATGTAGGTACCCGTGTTATTTTTCTTGTACATGAAGCGGGAGTTGAAGTGGGCCAGTGACATGTTAGGGGCACGTCGTAGTGATGTTCGCACAGTGCCGAGTGCACCCTCATTGTCGTCATTCGTCGTCTTCATGTATGCAAGCTTTTTCTGTGCTGGGGTGGCAAGATCAATAGTAGTACGAGGCGCAAATTCACTGCAAAATCGAATCCAAGAGTCGAGAGCACCCTCCAAGAATTCTTTGAGGAGCATTCGGAGATGGGGGTAGGTTTTCTCATCTTGCGCGATGCATTGAATTGCATAGACAGCCTCAGGTCGCTCGAAAGGTCAGCCGTCCAGAGCAGCAGTTTCATGAGATGCAGTTGGCGAAAGAATGAGATCAGATGTCGAGATCAACTTCTCCAGGTGCGAAATGAGTCTCACTTCGAGAGGCATTGATATGAGCTAGAAGGGCCTTCTGCTTTTTTGAACGCCTTTTCGATGACTTCCAGCGGTAGCTCTTGGTCCGATAACTCCGCATTGGAGAGCAATGCTTCGGCAGACGCGTCAAGACGCGTCGACGCGGTGCATTTAATGGCTTAGTCAGCAGGCTGTAAGTGTGCCGAATATTCCCCCATTCTACAATGATCCGGATGATGTGGGTGCGGGTTATTTTATTGGGATCCGTGGTTTTCGATGTTCTACATGTAACGTTGGTTGTGAAAATGAGGAATTGCAACATATGGATATCTTTCCTGAGTGCACAGCTACATGTGTCACGCATTCGTGAAAACTGTAACCTACATTACAACAAGAGGAATATTTTATTACAATGTCTCGCTACATGTTTCTCAGTATTTGTGGACTGTGAATGTGGAAATGTGGTGGACATCTCTCTCCCCTATGGCGCGTGCACGGGCGGAGTTCAAATTTGGCAGGACGTTGCCCGTCCCCAACACTAGTGCCGATCGGATCGTATTCCACAGCTAGTCACGTGACCTATATATCGTGCTCAATTTTGGGATGAAGACGTCCTCGAAGTCGAGATGCAGAGTGACGACGTGATATGGTCTGTGATCAACACCCAATTCTGCTCTTACAAAGTAAAGTCGGTTACCTCTCCGAATACCCTACGAAGCAAAGTCTGATGCCTTTTAGAACCGCGACGCAAAACTTTTGTCGCAATGAGTACAACGTCACCGGATTCTGTAGCAGACAGTCCTGTCCGCTCGCCAACTCGCGCTATGCGACAGTACGTGAACACGAAGGTGTGCAATGATCCCCTGGTTTCTGTCCTCTTACCACATCGATCGTCTGCTCTGACCAGGCCTGCTATACCTCTACATCAAGACGATCGAACGCGCGCACACGCCAGCCAAAATGTGGGAGAAGATCCCGCTCTCCGACAACTATTCAAAGGCGCTCGAACAGGTGAGTCCGCGTCCGACCTGTTCCCCGAAGCTCACGTCGCGCCCCAGATCGACAAGGAGCTCGTGTACTGGCCCAACTTTACCGTCCACAAGTGCAAGCAGCGCGTGACGAAAATCACGCAGTACCTCATCAAGATGAGGCGGATGAAGCTCCGGCAAGCGTCGGTGTCCTCCCATCTGGTAGTTCTGGAACGCGCTCGCTGATCATCCACATTCTTTTCGTCCTGTCAGGCCCAAGCTCGTGGGAGTCAAGAAGAAACTCGACCGCAGAGAGGCGACGCGCGAGCGCAAGGCGCTCTCCGCTGCCCACCTCGAGAAATCGATCGAAAAGGAACTGATCGAGCGACTCAAGTCGAAGGCGTACGGTGACGCGCCGCTCAACGTAAACGAGAGTGTATGGCAAGCTATCCTGGACAGAGAAAAGGGAGGAGCGGAAAAGGTGGTGGAAGAAGAAGGTGACTTGGGCCTCATAGACGATGAGACGGACGGAGAGGACGAAGACGAGGAGTTGGAGGAAGAGTTGGAAGGCGAGTTCGTTAGCGATCTGAGCGAAGATGAAGCCGAGCTGAGCGAGTTGAGCGACATGGAGGGCATGGTGGTGAGTATTGGCGTCAAATCCACTTCCTTCGTTTCTGAGCGTGTCGTAGGATGACGGGCCGTCCGAGGACAGCGACGGCTCCGACGCGGAAGAGGACGACAGCGCCGATGAACGATCACATTCAAAATCAAAAATGGTATTAGGCAAGAGGAAATCCAAAGCATCTACGAAAACACCCCCTCGGAAAAAATTCGAGAGACCAAAGAGTATGTGTCTTCTGCTTTACGGCTGCACCTCTGTTTACGCTGAACGACTTTGTAGAAGGACCGAGAGTGGAAGTCGAATACGAGCACGAACTGGAAAGCATACCTATTACCCGGTCTTCGCTTTCGAATTGGTAGCTTTTTTCGGGCTTCGTTCCATATCTACTGAGGTAACCAAAACCAATCCGAGTGAGTCATCTTTCATACTTTCGCATTCCGCGGGTTCCTGGGACCCTTGGCGGCCGATGGTGATATCTCTGTCAATGGCCGGATAGAAGTCTGGCGCGGTATTCGCTTGAATCGTTCGGAGAAAACGCCACCCGTTTGCCTGTCAGTATTCTATTGGGGTAAATGAGATCTTGCAATTCTTTGCGAGTATACGTTCTCTCTCCACTCTTGATCCACCACTGCCGCGACTAACCCCTGTTTCTTGGTGATCGATTTACACTCCCGAGGACAGTGGTGCACTGTCCGCTTTGCTCATTCCTGTTTGTGCAACGTCGTGTTTGCCTGCTCCAATTCCAAGTCTTTGCAAACTCAATTCGCAATCATACTCACTAGACACACAATGGTAACAAGCGACGGTTACAAAAACGAAAATTCTGCCTGTAGGGTCAGGTTCCAGTTTTACCATATACTCAATTGTGGGGCCTTGAGGTCTCAAGATCTCACCTTGTCCCCTTAATATCGAGCCCATATATTGCGGATACGGTATTAAATGGTTTAAATGTGTGATCCAGTGTGAGGACAGAAGCAACTGGTGACTGGAACTTTCCAAGGGTCTCCCTACTAATAGTAGGATTCCCAATCTACAAGTTTCGAGTTCCAGACTCGGGGACCCATAACAGAGAGAAGAAATCCGTCATGACATGTACGTACGTACAACCTACCATCCAAAGAACAAGTCCGTCACCTGCCCAAGCATGCCCTTGTTGGGAATTGGACCCTGAGCTTGCGCCGTCGACGCAAGCGGCATTTTTTGCGCAGGGGAGGCGGCGGCAGGCGCGTGTCCCTTGCGGAAGGCGGCGACGGACGGTGCGAGCTTGATAGGCGTGCCGACCATGGTCGCCGGTGACGGACTGTCGATCGCCATCGGAGACGACTGTATGCCTTGACCCGACGTCGTCGACGATGCAAACTCGGGCACACGGACTGGCGATCCGAGGTCTGCCGCTGCCGCTGCTGCCGAATCCTACAAATGTGGTTGGTTCGGGTGCAGAAGAAAGGGGAGGGGAGGAACGTACGGCCCACTTGACGCCGACCATCCACGATCCGTTCAAGACCTCGCCGTTACGCCTCACGACGCGCGCGGCCTCGCCGGGATCTCTGAACCCGATCCGGAAGCAGTTGATGATTTCTGTGTTGGGATCGGGCTCGGTGGCCGCGCCGAGGGACTTGAAGTACTCGACAGTGACCGAGTACTTGTCGGGCGGGTATCCGAACACGATCACGTAGCTCATCGGGGTGGTCGAGGGTGGTGCATCTGTGCGGGGAGGTCGACTGGGCGAGGAAAACGTTGAATTGTCGAGCGCAAAAGCCTGGTGGAACGGAGGTGAGTCGCGACATGTGGAGAGTGGGGTGACTTGAGCGCACTCTGAGTGGCGCCCTCTCCGACGTGGTCAAAGGGGACTCTCGAAACGCGTCGTTGATGGAAGTCGTTGGAGGCGCGTCGGTGTCTGCAAACGCCTGTCGTTGCCTGCGAAAAGAAAAGAAACGTCAGATGGTGGAACAGGGCGGAAAGTGGCACGTACGTCGAAGCGCTCTCGAACATGGAGTCGGCCCCAAAGTGGGAGGTGCCACCGCGAGAAAGGGCGAGGTTCATCTTTGCTTTCGTTTGGACGGTGGGAATCTCGTCGGCGTGCTGGGGGTTTTGGGGAGCATGGACGTGGTGTTGTTGGGCGGACTGGGAGGGGGGTCGGCGAGGAAGACGGGGTGGGGAAAGGACTGACCATCATGTATCCAGGTTGGTAGTGAGTTCTGGACTGGCCAAAGGTGTCCGTGAGGGACGAGCCGAGGGCGGAGCTGCTCGAGCTTGCCCAGACGTTCGTGCTTTGGACGTTCGAACTCATTATCTCGCACTTTTCGCACGCTCTCACGACGTTCTCTTCTCCGTGTCACGAAACACACTTCAGTGGAAAATGCCGTTTGGCCACGTCGATATCTGCCTCACTCGCCCCGACGAAGGACCAGATGATGATCAGGCCCGGCGTAAATCGGCCCGTGTCATGGGGACGATTGCGACCCCACCGGGACTCCGTCTCGACGCCGTGCGAGAACGGCGTTCATGCAGAAGGGGCAGTGATCTAGTTTGCTGGCAGTCTGGGGATGAGACCACGGGAACGATATGTTGCGATAGTACCGCGAGTAAGATCCCTTGCAATTCACTCTGGAAACCCGACTTCTAGAAGCCACCATCCTTGTGGCGGATGCCGACCATAGTGCTACTCCTGGTGAGACGTTCTCTACGATGGGCCGATCTATCCTCCGAGTCGTGCTGGAGTCTCAGTTCTGAGCCTTTACAACAGGTGATTTATCTCCGCCATTGGGACCATACAATATTGTCATCATTCTAGATCTGATAATCCACTCCCCAAATGACTCGCACATCTTCTTGGGGGTATCCCAAAATCCACAGTCGTGCTTCCGACTGGAGCGTTTCCCAACTGGTGGCGTCTGTCAGTGAATGGAGGTGTTGGACCACGAACGCGAAGGTCCTACCTTCTGCTCCTGAAGAGGCGTCGTGGCCTGCAGCGCTCTCTGACGTACTGAACAAAAGTACGTTTCGTTGGACGTGCGCGCGGCGTTCCTCTGGACGGTTCCGGGTCACGTCTGGGCAGACCTTTTTTGATCGAGCTGACGGACGAGGTGTGTGGTGGTGCGCAACAGGTTGCGACGGTGCATCCCCCGCATCCGAGGAAAGCAGAGGCGATTTCGACGGAAATCGCGTTGAACATGGTAAACAAGTCGGAGAGACTCGTCTGATCCATTGGGTTCATATATTCTCCACTCCCTCAAGTCCCCATTTGGTGGGAAATCGAACTTCCCGTCCGAAGAATTAGAATTTCAAACGTGCCAACCTAGTTGGATCCCTGAAACGACAATTTGTTGGATTTTTGTTATCCTACTCAGTGGTACTGCTTGTGGGATGTCGCTGTATCCAAAACATGTGGGCATGTTCAACTTGCTACCCATGTTACTCGGCGGGGATGAGATGTGATCGACGAGGACATTGGGAGTCGATCGCACCATATTTGTAGTTGCTGAAAGAATGAGATTGATTGTGCTGAATAAATACAGGTCACCGTTCCATCATTTACTAATTGCTGGTTCTTATTCATGTTTTTGCCATCGCCAGACGACCCTTCGCGAGTGCAGTAGCGATGTCTGCCAATGCGCAAGAATCATGATGGCGGTGTCCAAAATGTCGTGTTTCTCACGCGCTTTCATGGCTGCCACTCCACCGAATCGACTCGCGCACGTCCTCTCACGAGTACGGTCACTCCGTACGTGGACAGATACGCCGCCGTCGACACGGGCATTCCGAGCGAGCTCTCTACGCCATGACTTCCACTTCGACACGCACCACTTTGTGCAGCGGCTGGAGCGAGAAGGGCTAAATCGGCAGCAAGCCGAGGGGATCATGTCTGCCATGGCCGAGGTCATCGACGAGAGCATACGGAACATGACGAGCAACATGGTGACCAAGGCCGACCAAGAAAAGGTTCGGGTGCCGTCAGAGAAAGGCCGTTGATTGAGGTTCGTTGCAGCATCAATATACCCAGCAGGTCGACTTTGCGCAGCTCAAGTCGGAGCTGCAGCTGATGGAGAAGAACGATCTGGCAATGATCAAGGCGGAGAACGACCGGTTGCAGGCGGACATGGAGAAACTGAAGCAGCGACTCCGGGAAGAGATCACGCGAACGCAGGCGGGAGTGCGGCTGGATCTGAACTTGGAAAAGGGACGGATGAGGGAGGAGAGCAGCGGGCAGGAACTCAAGATCAAGGAGGTGGACACGCGGATCGAGCAGGAGATTGCACACCTGCGTACGGCGATTCAGGCGTCCAAGGTATGGACCCGCACCTCCCGCGGACGGCGGTTACTGAGATAGAACCTTGTTTACACAGGCTACTACACTGCAGTATTTGGTCGGGTTCGGTACGTGCGGCGCACTGTGTGGTTACTGGCGATACTGACGCAGAAATGGAGTGACGGGATGCTCCGCGCTGCTCATGGCATACCTGCGATTCCGGGCGTGACATGGCTGGATTCCCCACTCTTTAATCTATACCTAAACAGGCTCGGCCTAGGCCATCTAATGGTATCTCAAGGACGGCTGATGGATCTGATCAGTCGTCCAAAGGAGGTATGGCGGTGCTCTCGATATGCTCTCCGAGGGCGACCTTCTTAAAGGCAGCGTAGGCTCCATCGAGGTCATCGTTGACGATGACATAATCACACGTGCCTGGCTGACGTGCGTATTTGATTTCTGCCACGGCGGTAGCTAGCCTTCTCTGTATTGCTTCCTCCGAATCAGTGCCACGGCCCCGGAGTCGGCAACGGAGGGTGGTCATGTCGGGGGGCGCGACGAAGAGGTAGACCGGGTTCAGATCGGTCTGCTTGACTTGCCTGACGCCCTGGCGAGATTCGGTGCGGGGCATGAGACAAACGTGGGAAGGCGTACCTGGGACTCGATGTCGAGGACACACCGTTTGCCCGATGCTCGGACGGCATCGACAGCTTGCCTAGAAGTGCCGTAGAAGTTTGCGGAAAACTGGGCGTGTTCGAGAAAAGCCCCCTCTGCGAGGAGCGACTTGAATCTGTCACTGGAGACGAAATGGTACTCCTTGGCGTCGGTCTCGCCTGGACGGAGGCTCCGGGTGGTGTCTGATGAGAGTGATTGAGTTGGATGATGTGGGCGATGCAACGGACGTACGGGAGACGCTGAAGCCAAACTTGTCGGGGAAGTCGGCGAGAAGGCGTGTGAGGAGGGTCCCCTTACCGACGCCCGAGGGCCCGAAGACAACGAGAGGACGGTTCATCATGAGGTTTTGTCCGTGACAGTTGTGTGACCACATCCAGAGTCTGCTCGCTCTGCGCCACGTGACCACGATACTCGTGTTTTTTCTTCGCCATCAAGCATGGGTGCCGTCTGCTGTCGTCCGACGGTGAGTGTCCCCCCCCGCAAAGAAACCTGTCTCGTCGCCCACGCCCCTCTCAGCCCGTCGACTTTGAGGGCGATGTCAACCTCTTCCACTTTATGCTCCTCAGATGCGTCGGAAAGGGCGCATTCGGAAAGGTACCTGCACTCCCCACCCACCCCACCCGCTCATACCCGTCCAGGTCCGCATGGTCCAGCACAAGAAGACACAGGTCCTCTACGCCCTCAAGTACATCAACAAATCAAAGTGCGTCAAGATGAAGGCCGTGGCCAACATCATACAGGAACGGCGGCTACTCGAAGAAGTAACTCTCCCCCGCCCCATCACGGCTCCGTTTCACACATCTTCTTATAGATCGACCACCCTTTTGTCGTCAACCTTCGCTATGCCTTTCAGGACGACGACAACTGTTTCTTTGTTCTCGATCTCATGCTCGGTGGCGATTTGCGTTGTCCGTCCGCTCTCACACTCTTCCCCTTCTCCCCTGACATTTTCCCACAGTCCATCTCGACCGTCTAGGCACGCTGGAGGAAGACACAGTTCGCTTCTATGTCGCAGAACTATCCTCCGCCCTCACTTTCCTCCATGAGAACCGCATCATTCATCGGTTCGTCCCCTCGCTCCATCGTCTCTTCCTCCCCTGTACTCTCCCCTAGAGACCTCAAGCCCGACAACATCCTCCTCGACGAGCGCGGCCACGCCCACCTCACCGATTTCAATATCGCCGTCCACTATTCCGAACGCCGCGTACTCACAGGCGTAGCCGGAAGTATGGCTTACATGGCACCCGAGATTCTCACAAAGCGTGGTTACACCTACACCATCGACTGGTGGTCCCTCGGGGTCTGCGCATATGAGCTCCTCTTTGGCCGTCGCCCGTTCAGAGGCAAGACCAACAGCGATCTCACACACGCCATATCCAAGGACCACCTCAGGTTCCCCGAAGACGCCGAGAAAAAGTGTACTCGCCCGGGCTTGCAGGTGATCAAGGGCGTGAGTCTCTTTCCTCCTTATCTCCCACCCCTGCTCATCCCTCCCAAGCTCCTGGAAAGAGATCCAGCCAAACGCTTGGCATCCAAGTCAGCCGAAGCCTTTGAAGAGATTCAACGCCACCCCTGGTTCCAATCCATCGACTGGCAGGCCCTTGAGAACAAGGAGTTACCGCCTCCCTTCACGCCTGATGTGCGTTCCATGGATTTCCCCTGTTCCATCTATTTTTGTTCATCCGCAGCCGCAGTCCAAAAAGGCCAACTTTGATGCTTCACACGAGCTCGAAGAACTTTTACTTGAAGATAATCCTCTGAAAGCAAAGCAACGGAAACCTCGCGATGTCAACTCACTAAGTGCTGAAATGCGACAAATGGAAGAACAGTAGGACCTGTTCTCTCCCGACCTCCATTCCTCTCACGTTTGTTCATCTCTAGGTTTACATCTTACGACTTTAGGAAGATGCGTCGTCGATCGTATTATCCGCATAATCAACAAATAGTGTCGACCATCACAGCCACGACGTCGACTGGGGGTTTAGCCTCCTCCAGACCCGTCACACCCATTGCTTCCGAACCGCATGCTGTGGAGATCACCCAACCCGGGCCCGACTCGTTCGAAGGGGACAACTATATCCCATTGACGAATATCGAGAAGGCGTACTCATGATCATGCGACATCCCCTCACACGCTAAACCCGCGGAAATCGACACTCGAGATGATATGTATCTCCCATTTATTGCATATTCTACCCACATCTCCCGGCAGCAGTTAGTTTACCCTATGGCTTAATGGGTATCTCCACTCGCCCGCCAGCGCCTTAACTACGCGCCCCCCCAGGTCCTGTTTCTGTCCGCCCTCTACCTAATCTATGGCACATTTCTCACTACGACCCTGCAATACCTCTTGGATACCATGGTACCTGTGCTAACCTTCCTTTTACTTGTTGATTCTTTATCTCGTTCTGTACTTTAGTGCTTTCTTCAGGTCGGTCGCTGTGCCGTATGGTCGCTCTCGTTTATCAGGGTTTCAGTTGACGTTAACTAGCATACGTAACCCCTTTTCCTCCACCGACCGTGTACACATTGGTCAAACTTTTGGACGGATCTCCAACATATATTACCACTGCTGTCTTACGACGTTGCTGCTTGACAGGCAAGAAATCTGAAACTGAGACCGTTTGTGCATCAGGTCATTCCGGTCGTCATGACGCGGTGAACTTACCTCTGACACTTGCCAGCTCGAACGACGATGGTTGCGCTGTTAGGTGTTTTCTGTGGGTGCGTACACCTTGCCCTCACGCGCTCCGCCCCCTTGATTGCGCTTCATGCAGCTTCATTCCTTAACTCAAACACGATATTCAAATTTCGGATCTCAGGAACTAGATGACAGACAGCTGTGGCTACCACGGTATCATCTCAACTGATGCACACCAACATGCATGCCAACGACTCTTTCAACATCCTTGCTTCGAGCATCTCGGACGCCAAGCACTGAAACACGTTCGATCACGGTATTCCAACCCCGTGCATCAATCCAGAACGAATCGGGCGATCCTCTCCGCCGAATCCCGGATATCCTCTTGGAAGATGTGAGGGAAGATCCAGAAGCCGTGCGGACGCCCGTCATACTCGACCAGCTCCACCGGCCTCGTGAGCCCCTCGATCCGTCTTGTCAGCGCGCGCGCCGCGTCGATACACGTGTCCGCGTTGCCGATGAGGATCAGCGTCCTCGGCCACGTGTTCGAAGAAGGGAGGAACGAGGCCGAGATAAGCGGGTGAGAGGGCGGGAGGCCCGAGGTGCCGATGTAGGCTTTCGTGAGCGCAGCGAGGGCGTCGAGGGAGCTGATGTCGTGCTCGGCGAGCTGCTTGGCGTGGTCGCTCAGGAGATCCACGTCCGCGATCGAGAACGGGGCGATCGGGATGACACCGCGGGGGGCGGGCCGGTTGGACGATAAGATGAGGTGGGTCAGCACCACCGCTGCAGACAAAGAGAACGGATGCCGAGGTCAGCGTGGTCGTCGTCGTATGGAACGTGAGGACTGACCGTGGTTCCCCCCCGCACTGTCGCCTGCGATGACGACGTTGGACGGCTCGTATCCTTTGTTGATGACATAGTCGTACGCGGCGAGGATGTCCTGGATGCCGGCGGAAAATGTGTTCTCGGGGACTGTGGCGAGACGGTAGCTCGGTGCGATGAGCACGCATTTGGGAGCGCCGACGTCCGGGCTCGCGGCGGCGGCACGGAGCAATGCCACAAAGTATGGGAGGAAAAACTCATGGGTGGGGTGACCGATGACGTTTCCGCCTCCGTGGATGAAGAAGATGACGCGCGTGTGGACGGTGTCTTCCGGAACGGCATCCGAGATCAAGCCCTCCCCGCGGCGATGAGCATAAAAGTAGATCGGGACACGCTCTGGCGCCTTGAACGCGCCAGCGCTCTCGAGGATCGGGTCTAGGTTTGGGGAGGGAGGGGCGATCTCGATGCGCACCTTGATGTCTGCTGGGAGGATCTCGGGTGCAGGGCGTCGCGCGCGCTGTTCTACGGACTCGGCCGCGCCGGACGGAACTGGACCGGCGAGACTGAGGCGCGCTGCTTCCAACGCGGCACGCTGTGCATCTGTCAGGGGCTTGCCAACGAGCATGGTAGGGGTGGAGATCCGCTGGGTAGACGGAGCGTCGTTGCGTCGCGATTGCGCAGCTGATCTGTAGTAGCGTTTGATCAGGACCCTTGTTCACACAGACACGGGCTGCGCCGGGAAAGAGAAAGAAAGCCGAGAGGAACTCACTGCAAGCCTGAGAATCTAGTTGTTTTTGTAAGCAAGAAACGGCCCTTCCAGCGACAGCGGTTCTATGGCCCATTGCAGGCCCTCTGCAAGTGATAGACCACCTGACGCTGTGAGACTCGGAGTAGCGTTCAAGTTGGCTGAAATATGAGCCGAGTCTCAATCTGCCCGGACAACCTTATTTATCTCCCAAGGCGGAATTTGTTTATGACTTATACCGGTGTCAATCACTACTCTCTTTCGAACCTGCACTGACGTAGCGCCAAATCGATCCCCGATGTGCTGGGCCCGCGATTCCCACTAAGAGATTTTTGGAGTCTGCTACGCCTTGCCACCACCAAAAATGTACTCCGCTGCGCAATGAGTGTCACGCGTAATGCACAACGACCTTGGGGATTTCTTTACCTAGTGGTCGTTCCACCTGAAAAACATGATGAACAATCAGGCAAGCACGCATTTGGGAGCGCTCCCCGCTCGCGCGCCGCGGCGATGGCACGGAGTGTTGCCACCGTGGATGAAGATAATGACACTGGTCGCTGTTGTCCTCTGGCAATGCGTCTGAAACTGTCACGAAGTGTCACGATCTACGCTTGATGGACCATAGAGCCCTTAGAGTCTTTCTTAGGGGTATCGCTGTGGCGACCAAACCCCTTTTCCCTCTCTCCCTAACGTCGTTCCTCTCTGTCCTAGGTACGATCCCTGAACCCCCCCCACATGTATTACTTAGCTTCTCTATCCTAGCCGTTCAAAGTGACTGACGCCGAGCTCGCCACGAGCCACTGGAGGTTTGACAGAAACACACCGTGATGTCAGTGAGGACGTCGCACGCGCTATTCCGTGGACTCGGCCATGTCGAACGATACTGCCGGTGGGTCTGCGAAATTGGCGCGCGCCGTTTCAAACACGATACATCCTCACGGTGCATCCGTCGACGGCTTGATCATGGAGCCGTGGATCTGCTAGTCATGAGTGGTCTAGACCGGACAGAGTTGGAGCCTGTTTGCCATTATTCATGCAGACACAAGTTCTCGCCGAGGAAGAGAAGACTGCAACGAATCCGTCGTGAGACACTGGTTCGAATTCACTACATGGCCACGAATCTCACTGAGGCATACAGCGAGAAAACGTAGCATGCGCTCAAACGACAGCAGTCTAAATCCATGGCAGGGCATCTGGTAGACCAGAATTTACCATTAACTTGAAGCCGCCGCGATGAGAGTTCCATTGGCTCGTTGAATGTGACCCGAGTTAAATTTTCTTTTCCGCAAATAATATGGTCGCCTTCGAGGAAGCGGTACCCCCAGACACGTACTACCAATGATGGTTCGATGTCGGGTATGCTGCTTGGTGTCACTTTGGAAGACTGAATTAAAGCAGATGTGTACTTACTATCTAGCAACTTGTGAGATGTATATCATATGAAACGATTTGTGAACGAATGACCTGTCCAACATCCGTCGCGATTAGATCATAACTACGAGTCCGAGTCCGGCAGCTCGCAAATTAGTCGGCCACGAGTCGGCGGTGGTGCCACTAAGCAAGTCACAATATTTGACAACCCGAGCTGCAACTTGCATCATCTTTGGGCCCGGTCAAATTTCCCTTGGGCAAACCCCCATCTCTAGTACTGCTGTGTGCGGATAGTCTTACTTGAAGTGACAAAGGCCACTGACTCTGGCCAGTAAAGTTCCAGAACGGGTGATCCGGTATCGATAACAAATACGCAGAGATATCCTGTCAAGTTACAACCACGACGTCTGACGTGTATTCATCTCCCATGATCCTGCTCTCAACTCTGTGGATATTAGAATCCCTTTGAAACGTCTGCATTGGACGGTCACAACAACTATTTGGCATCTTGCGGATCGAGAACGAATCGGGCGATTCTCTTCGCCGAATCCTGGATGTCCTCAGAGAAGAGCTGTGGAAAAGACCACCACCCATGAGGACGTTCGTCGTATTCCACAAGCTCGATGGGTCGCTTGAGTGCCGTGAGGCGCTTCTTCAGTTCATAGGCCGAATCAATCAGGGCGTCCCAGGTGCCGACCATGATCAGCGTCTTGGGCCACGACTCGGAGAAGGGTAGGAAAGCGCCAGACACGAGCGGATCAGAGGGTGGGACGCCCGTCCCTCCAACGTACGCGTCCGTCATCTTTCGACCGATAGACGGATCCAAGATGTCATGGTCCGCGAGCGACTTGGCGTGATCGCTGAAGAGATCACGGTCGACGATAGATGATGGGGCGATAGCGACGACACCACGGGGGGCGTCTTTGCCAGCCTGCAAAAGGAGGTGGGTCAATACGACCGCTATTTGCAAAAACGTGCACTGTCAATCGGTGTGTCTTGACACAGCGAAGCACTGACCATGGTTACCTCCCGCACTGTCACCCGCAATGACAATGTTGGATGGTTTGTATCCTTTCCCGAGGACGTAGTCATAAGCGGCCAGGATGTCCTGCAGCCCGGCGGGGAAAGCGTTCTCGGGGACCGTAGCGAGACGGTAGCTTGGCGCGACGAGAACACATTTGGCAGCGCCACTTGAGTGCGAGGCGACGGCACGGAGCAATGCCACGTAGTATTGCAGGAAAGGTGCCAAGGTGGGGTGGCCAGTGACGTTGCCACCACCATGGATGAAGAAGATGACGCTAGTGTTGCCTGCGATCTCCACTGGGATCGGGTCCGGGGTTCCGATGGCCTCAGCCCCTTCATTGCGGAGGGCATAGAAATAGATAGGGACACGCTCTGGGGCCTTTAATACTCCGGTGCTCTCGAGAATGGGGTCTGGATTTGGGGAGGGAGGGATGATCTCGACGCGGACAGTGACGTCGGAGGGCAGAATCTCAGGAGGCGCAGGCAGTCGCGCGCGCTGCTCCACGGACTCTGCCGTACCGAAAGAAAACGGCGTGCTGCTGATCCTGGCGCGTACCGTCGGGAGCGCGTTGCGTTGTGCGTCAGTAAGTGGCATAATGACTGTCGCGCGGGTGTTCGTGCGTCAATGTGGGGCATACGCGCCTTGTTTTACAACAGTAACGTGTGAGCGCTGACATCTTGGGTATCCATGTGCGCGGTCGTCGGACAGTGGGTCATGATCATAGAGCAAGAAAGATACCGTTACAGCGCCCAACTTTAAAGAGCAGGGTGAGCCTGTTCGATTTAGCCGAATCCTGGACGAATAGTCAGTCGGCTGACGAAGAAAAATTTCAGCTATCTGCTCCGTGACCCCATGTAGTAACCTGGGGCGCAAAGTTTTGTTCATCACATAACCCAAAGGCTCAGCCCTTCTAAGAGATTTATAAAGGGTTGATCGGTCGGGAGTCCGGCCCGGGATATGATGCAAAATCTGCACATTTATCCGCTGCATTTTACGCCTTTTTTCAGTCAATTATCCGGGCACCAAGGTTTTGACACAGTCATGGAGGGCAATTTCCATCCCCCCGAACGCTATGCCACCTCCCACAATACCTACAATCTTTCAGGTGTTGCGAGAACTCGATGGCACCATAACGGGAAAATTGACGGTGCCTGAATATGACGACGCTCCCGTCCCTTCTTTCAATCCGATGGCCGACTGGTATCTCCAGAGCCATGAGTTCTCCACTCTTGCGCTGCTCACATGCGCACGATGCTGGGTGTGAAGCTACTGACTTTGTCATTTCACTAGGGCTCACGCAGTTTCAGCAAGCGTCACGTGAACAACTGTGATATAGCGTGACAACATGGTATTCTCATTTTTCGTGTATGTCACATGAACTTGTCTCTTTAGTCACTCGATACTACTACTGTACACTCTGGGAATGCGGTGAGAAAATAAAGCGCGGCGGGAAAGGAAACGTGGCGAGATTTCGCCCAAAAAATGCTGCGAGTAAATGTGCAGATTTTGCATCATACTTTCAGACCATTTTATGAACCTTCCGCCACCCTCGCCTAACTGAGGATGAACCGCACGATCCTCTGAGCTGCATCTTGCATTTCCTCTGGAAAGACAGACTCCACCAGCCACCATGCATGTGGGCGTTCGTCATACTCGACGAGTTCAACCGGCCGGTTCAAGGCCTTGAGACGCTTGTCCAGCTCTCTGGACGCATCGATCAACTGATCACTAGTGCCAACCAGGATCAGTGTCCTGGGCCACGACTCCGTAAAGGAGATCAAAGCCCCAGAAATTAGTGGATCTGTGATCGCAAAACCCCCGTTGCCAGCATAGGCCGTCGCCCCGAGCCGGTACATGTCCAGCGTAAGAAGATCGACGTCTGCCTGTGCCTTGGCGTGCTCGCTGAGGTCGTCATATGTATGTTTAGAAGCGGGCGCGATGGCAATGACACCATGGGGCAGTGGTCGGTTAGATTGCAAGGCGAGGTGTGTCAGCACTACCGCTGTGGGACCCTATCAATTCCATGCGTCAGCAAGGGGTCGGAGCGCTTACCGTGGTTTCCACCAGCGCTGTCGCCTGCCATGGTTATGTTTGCTGGTTTGTATCCTTGCCCGACCACAAAATCATAGGCGGCCAAGAGATCTTGCGCAGCAGCCGGGAATGTGTTTTCTTGGGCCGTAGAGAGACGGTAGCATGGTGCGATGAGTGTGAATGGGACCGAAAGCTCCCCGTCCGTGGCAGCTGCTCGGAGTATCTGGACAAATAAGGCGACGTATTCGGGGTCCGTGGGATGGCTCGTCACGTTCCCTCCTCCATGAATAAAAAAGACGACTTTGGTATCCTCAGGTGCACTTGGCGTGTGCTTTTTCCCACGAAGAGAATAAAGGAATATGGGGATATCTTCGGGTTTCTTCAACGCGCTGTCATCGAGGAGGGGGAGGGGCGTGGACAACGGTGGGGCGATTTCAACACGAACCATGAGATCGTCTGGTAAATTTCCTGTCGGAAGATGAGCACGTTCGTCAAAGGGTTTGGAGCTGCCAAACGCGATCTCCACGCTGGTGAACATTTTGCGCAGTTCCGGCAACGCTCTACGTTGGTCCTCAGTCAACGGCATTGTAGTGGTGGTGATCTGTGTATTGCAAGTCGGTTCTTAAATAGGGGGTCAGGAAAGACTAAGGCGGGAATCGGGTGTCTCACATGGTGTCATGTCCCGTTATCACGCGAAGATTTTAAACAACTCAATCGGGTTGACGGATTTATTCCCCTGATCATTGGCGCCCAGACGGGTTGAGTAGGATGGGTGCAGCGCTAGTATGGGCGCAGAGATTCTGCCCAGGTGCGAGATGACACCAAAATGGAACTTCCACGACTTGCATGACATTGGGACCCCCTCAGTCACGCCAGTAGGTCACGCGGGAGTGGTGCAGGCGTGGGTGTGGGTGGTCAAGTTACTCAAGCACTCAACGCTCAGCGGCTAACTGGGCCCTTTCTGTGGCGAAAGGCTAAACAATCCGTTATCCCGAAAGTACTGTCGTGTTGCGGATCAGGTTGACCATGAAATATGCTTTCATATCTACGGTGGGTTCAAGACGGCGTGAGCTGTGCCGGTTAATGAATGATCACGCATACGTACCTACTGGACCAGCGTCAATAGTGCTTGTTTTCAACTTTCTTGACCAGGTTCTCCGCTCGCTTTGCGTCGCAGCAGACAAGGAACATGTTCCTCTTGTGTTATGGGTAATGAACCTGTAAGTCTTTACCGAACGATACCTCCGTGTTGATGAGTTCCCGTCGTCTAACAAATATTCATAGTTAGTGGACGAGATAGAAGATAGAAGGCCCTTGTGGAAGGCGAAGGCGAAGGATCTGGCACGGTGGAACTGTGAGTGTACATTGAAACGTTGATGGTCAGTTGCCTGATAGCCACGGAAAGTTCAGAAGGTCGGTTACATTTACTTAGATTGATGACCAATCCGTCTAATGAGGCAAGCTGTCGATAGACGGTCACATTTCTGCAACAATGAAATGTTCGACGCATGTCTTCCCCCCTTAACAGTCGTTTTCTGTGCAACTGCAAATCATGTCATCGTAGTTGATGCATCAAAGGGCATCTGTCGTACGTCCCCGCAGACCAATGTGCACGTGGCGTCATGCGGACTGAGGAACTGACCCTTAAAATCTGTGGTCGAACGCCAATCTCAGCATGTCTGAGTCACTCGAAATGCAGAGAAAATGTATCTACTGTTCTTTCAACAACTGCTAAGGGCGCCACATCCAGAAAACAGTCAGCTAACGATCTGTTTGTGGGGGATATGGAGTAGCATACATCCGAATCGCGCCCATCCACTGGCACGTTGGGTACCGCAGTTGCCAAGGAGGCAGCAGCAATGAGAACATCAAGAATAGGTATACGATAAGATCAGTGGGTCAAACTTCAACCACTAGTAGGGATATTTGAGATTTATGCCCCGGATTTTGCCATGGCTATTCTATTCACTCAAACCCTAATAACGCTGCCTTGGTCGTGACACCAAAAAATGCAGCGCGACCCAAGCGTTGAACAACTTGGCCCCATACCCGTAAAACTTGGCACCGCTCCGGGACACCTCTTGGGCAGATAATGGATTTCGTATGAACCTGAAGTGACAAGAAATTGTAGTGTCATCCGGCAGCGTCAGGTTTGTGTATGCCACTGCAAGTACTGGCACCAGTACCGAGTCTTTACTGATGACAAGGTTTCGGTGGCATTGTCCGTCCTCAGTGTAGCGTTACTCAACTCTCATATCGGACTCATCTGCGCATGATCCGATGTCATCAGTCTCTAGGTTGTCGAGCCTTCTGGATGTGCTGGGGACTCGAATGGCGACCCTCATCCACACCATGCGATATGTACAGCATGACGTGCAGGTTTCTGGCTCTAAGCAGCTTGTTATAGGGTAATACACCTGCAGCCACTTGTTTACACTAGATCTGTCTCACCACAATGCGTTGCAGTCCAACAAGGCCAATTGAAAGGGCTGGCATTAGCCATCCAGAGCGCCACACTGCCAAGGGTATGCACACCATTGTGCCAAGGATGAAAGTGTATAGGATTGACAAGTAAAACGAAGTTGACCCTGCGCCCTTATCTGCGATCAGTGTGTCTGATAAGCGCTGGTGGGAAACAACAATCGACAAATTCAAATCCCTTCACTTACTAGCAAGTGCTATGAATCTGTTGTGCTTGATCTACGGGATTCTCTCCTTCACTTACGAGTCCAGTCAGCCGTGGGTCCCCTCCCCCAACTGGGGTCTCGATTGGTTCAACACTACTCCCACCATAGCTCAGGATCCCCCGCAACTCGTTATCCAGACATGGTGGAGCGAATTTTTGTGCCGGATAATGATCAGGGGGACCGATCTCTTGGAGAAAGGGAAATGCCCGATGACTGGAAAGGATCCGACACGCAACACATTCCGCATCAAATTTTCCCGCCGCTGGGTGAGAGACAGAAAGGGAGACGAGTTTGCAATCCAATCGCCCTGTGAATTTTCTAGAAATCGAGGCCTCAAGGTTTGAACTTCAATCATGGTGTTGCAAGTTGGGGATTTGTGCTTTGCCAACGAAATCCACATATTACGACGGTGCTCGCATCGACGGCGGATGATGCCAAGCTAAAGCTCCATTACTCTCGAACAGAACTTTCGGACTGACAACATAGGCTTACAGAATCCGAAAGTTCGCCCTGTTGTTACCCAGGTCCCAGGCACTAAGGCATGTCCAAGTCGTACCCTAATGGGTTGTACGTCCCACATTAGTCATGTGCGCAGAAGTCTTACTAACCTTTTCATAGCCTTTTGCACCGGCCAGTGCGATTAAGGGCTGCTGCGGCCTCGCGTGTGGTCACATCATTGGAATGAAGATGCGTAGTTCGGAGCATCCAATGCTAGGAACACACTCAATGATAAACCAAGGACACATGATCGGTGCTGGCCTGTGGTAGCGCCAAGTTTTGACGTTAGTATCCGTATAGCTCTCTGTCGAGACGTCGTTGGGTGATGGCAGTCGAACACTACCTTCCTAATGCGGTATGAGCTTTGTCACACACATATTAGCGCAGCCATCATGATGCTTGCCTTTTCACGTCGCATATTGCGCTGTCGATCCGGAATCTACCGCCCCATCGCCCGTCTGCGCCCGTTTCACGACCACCCCGTGAGCATGGCCGAGTCAAAGAACAAATCCGAGTCTGAATGGCGTGCTATCCTGTCTCCCGAGCAGGTGCGTTCATATACGCGCTAGTTTGGGGTGCTGGCGTGAATCCGAGATCGGCAGTTTAGGATTCTTCGCGGGAAAGGGACAGAACAAGCAGGGACCGGTGAATACGAGCATCATACAGAACAGGGCGTTTATAACTGTGCTGGTTGTGGGACGCCGCTCTACAAGAGTAACACCAAGTTCAAGAGCGGTTGTGGATGGCCCGCATTCTTTGACGGTAACGCTCGTTAGTGCCGTCTGTCGCGGTCGGTCGCTGATCGCTGATCGCAGCCATTCCGGGTGCTGTGAGCCGGCATGAAGATCGGGCGTATGGTATGGTCAGAACGGAGATTACCTGTACCGCCTGTGGCGGGCATTTGGGCCATGTTTTCAAGGGCGAAGGATTCCCCACTCCAAGTATCCCGAGTCGTGTTTTTCTTTTGGGTCCGTTGACTAACGCGCGACGGCAGCCGATGAACGTCATTGTGTCAACTCTGTTTCGCTAAAATTCCAAGAGGACTAGCACGCCAACTTGAATTGCCCCGGGATGGTGGAACTGCGTGGCACCATCATTTGCTGCATCTGTATGAGTACTTACTGTGGAGATGTCCTGGATGAAATGTGAGTTCGAGCATAGCGATGGAAAAGTGTTCGACGAATAGGGTTTTATTTGGTCGATCCAAGACAGTAGATTAAGGAGTGTAAAAAGGGTAGGTGTACAATGTGTGAAATGGCTGCAGATGACCAAAACGGTTGTGGATAGATGCGATGAAAGGATGGTGTTCAAAGGCCTTCCATGCTCTTCATGAGCTCATCCAGCTCGGCTTGCGAAGACTTGTACTTGGCGAGCGTTTCCTGCGAAAAAGGTGAAACGCGACGCCACTTGAGGAGGATCGGAGGAGGCACACCTCATACTTTTGCTCCCACTGGTCACGCTCTTGTTCGGCGCGCTGTACTTGACGCTCAAAGTGCTCCGCCTTGACATCGACTTGTCGCAGCCTGCGAACGCGATCAACGACAGATCTGGGTATCGGACGCGACGTACTTTTCTGTGGTCTCTTTGACGTTCTTTTCTGCTGCGTCAAGTTCCTCTTCGAGCAGCACGATCTTCCGCGAGAGACCGTCGTTGGTGGTCTTTGAGTGCTCGCCGTCTGCCTGGGCGGCCTTTGCCTCGGTGAGCTTGGACTCGGTCGACTCTAGCTCGCCTTCGAGACGAGCGATCTGCACGTTGAGGGAGGTGATGGTCTGCTCTTTTTCGAGGAGGGACTGCTCGTAGGCCTTGATCTTGGCTTCTGCATCCTCTGCACGCGCGACGGCAGCGTCAGCCTCGGTGCGGAGGGAGGTGAGTTTCTGGTGCACGTGAGAGCGGGGACGGGCGGGGTGGACGTGGACGGACCTCTTTGATCTTTTCCATGGTGTTTGTGGGATGGGGAGCGTGGGAAACAACGAGCCTGCCTTTTGTGACCATGTCGCTGATTGACGATCGTCGCCGATACGATGACTGCGCCGGTCACACAAGAGGGTGAGCACGCAACATCGGACCCCGTTCTGCCCTGACTTTTATACCCAGAGCTGCCCATCCTCGAGGCGGTCATAAAGTAAGCCAACTCCCCTTTCCCATTCCCTCTCCGACTGCCCTTGCCCACCGCAGCATCCGGAACCGGCTCACCGCCCTCAAGAGGGACCGCGCCGAGTTCATCAAGCCATCAGAGGTAAATGCCCTATACCAGGCCGTCGTCAAACAAGGTCCGTCGCCACACCACCTCCCTCGCCTCCCACCGACGCCCGATTCTAGTCACCAAGCTCAACGACATCCGCGATGACAACACCACCTGCAACAACCGCGTCGACACCACTCTCGCAGATGTCTTCAGTCTTCTTTCCCTCTGCTATCTCACCCTTGGCCGCACAAAGGAATGTCCCGCCGTCTATTCCCAACTGGCTTCCATGCGGGTTAGTGCCCATCCTTCCCTTCCATCGTCGCCGATCATTTTCCATCTCTTTCGGATTTTCGCAGTTGCTGCTAGTCCTGACCCTTTTTAAGCAGATATGACGCTCTTGTCATTGCCCCAGTATCGATCTTGTAGACACGTACTGATGCCACCCCCTCTTTGCTTCAGCAAATCATCACCCATATGGAGGAATCAGGTCACTACAGCGAACCCGATCTCGGCCCTTTTCAACGCAGATTAGGCGAATTGCGTTCCATCGTCCAGCACGACGCTGAGAGCGGAAAGCATCCAGAAGCTATGACGAAATTGCTCGAACGCCAGCTCAACGAATGTGGTGCGCAACTTCCCTTTCTACCCCCTCACTCCCCTCCATTTAGCTCCCCCTCCCACATCTCCATGTGATCAGATGCCATTGTTCGGTCTCTCCAAGAGTCCTTGTCCGAAATCTCCATCGAACTTGTTCCCATACACGAACGTTTGGTCGCCGTCCGTCGGCAACTAGTAGCCCTGGCTGCCAAGGAGGGTTCCCACAAGGCCGAACTCAAACCGCTGGCGGAAGAGCTTCGAAAGATCGACTCGTTGAGTGTCCCGTTCATCTCGTCTTATTCCCTAGCCATCTACCGAACCAGTGATTGAATCGACAATAGGAAGCGCGTCGATGGCAAATTTCTCGGCCCAGGCGGCATCGTGCCTGCTTCTCAGGCTGTATGCTCATCTCTCCTCGAAGATTGCTTCGACATCTTGCAACAGATCAAGGCTCAAGACGAATCCAAAAACGTCGCTTCTTCGCTCAAACCGATATACGACCGCCTCAGCGAGCTTCGTTCCGAACTCGAGGGCCTCGTCCTCACCCACCGATGGAGCCTTAGAGAAACGGATTTATACAACTACTCTCTGAGTCTCCAAGAAATCGACAAGATGAGAGTTGACGGCAAGTTTGTGGACGCCGACGGAAACCGTCCACCAGGACAATATGTGAATGCTCCTCTTCCATTTCCACTTCCCCAGTATCTGGTGACACATGGGATCTAGGTCTTGCTTTACCTCTTGAGGCGATGTTATGGTCTCATTTACCGGTTGCTCTCGTCGAGTGAGCCAGTATCCGAGGAATTGATGCCCGTTGTATGACTATCCACAGGCCCCTCCGTATCGCACATTTCACTCATACCTTCCCCCCAGGCGAACAAGCTTTCGACTGTCAAGAAGTGCCTCAACGAAGTATGCAAACACGGTGGACCGTTCAGCCCTCGTGACCTGTATCCGGTATGCGCTCATCGCACGGCACGCGAAACGTTCTGACGCGTTGCAACAGTATCAACTCGCACTGCACCAAATCGACTCGATGCGCAAAGACGGCAGGTTCGTCGGTCGTGACGGGAACGTCCCAGAAGGTCAAGGCATCGTCATGGCGCACCTGAACGAGTGCCACCAGCTTCTCGAGATGGTGAGTGCCGTCCTGGACGGACGCGATCGACCCTGACATGTTGCGCAGCTCAAAGAGTCGACGGACGAGGAGAACGATCAGTACTACGAGGACGAGGACGAGGAACAGTGCGACGTGGCATCGGACGCTACCGACTGAACTTATTTTTTTCTCTTTTCTTTACGACACGTCTTTTTTTCTTCTCCTTGCCATGTCCGGGGCTTACTTCCGCGTCGTCGATAAAGACGTCACTGAACCGTCTCGGTCGCATCGCTTCATCAAGCAACGTGGAGCGTTCGATCTGTCTGGTGACGTTGTTTCCTAATTAGAGGTAAATGTGCTGCTCGATTTCCCGCTGGTACACTTCCAATACGATAGATACCAGTTTAGTATGAGCTCGAGTGGTTCAACGGTTGTGGCAACTTGGCCCATTGACAAAAGGGGAACTAGAGCTCGCAATATGTGCCATCGCCCAGGTTGAATGCGCTTTGCGGGCTGCCTTTGTACAATCAATGGCTCACTCGTAAGTGTCCAAATTAGGCATTCGGCGGCAGCACCATGTCATCACTCTTCATCTGAGGTCAATTCAAAGTTGGAGAATATGACCCGGCGGAATAAGGATAGCCATTCTCCAAGGTATAACAGAACATGAGGACTACAGGATAAGCACTGGCATGTACTTTTTGGTCAACGCATCCCCATGTGCATCAATGGGAATTCTGTCTATGAGGTAAAGGAAGAAACGTGGTCCTCGACCACCTTCTTAATTTTAGCCTCCAATGCAGGCGTGACACTGCCGACCGAAATCTCCTCGAGGAGGGGAGTTTGCGAGCTGGTCAAATGTGATCTGAACTCGGCTTCCCATTGGGTGATCTTCTCGACGGGGATGGTATCAAGCTAAAAAGGGAGGTGAGATGCAGAGCACGCTTTGCTGACAGACGCGACGCACCAGACCGTTCACACCAGCATAGATGATGGGAACTTGTATCTCCATCGGAAGAGGTTGGTATTGACCTTGCTCTTCAGAGTAGCCTTCAGTATCAGCAAATCAGCTACAAAGCGTTACACGTACTGAGAAGCTCGGTCAACCGGGAGCCACGGCTCAACAAGAAGCGAGTGGAAGCATCAAGGTCGGAACCGAATTGGGCGAATGCAGCCACCTCACGGTATTGCGCGAGGTAGAGTTTAAGAGAACCAGCAAATTTCTTCATAATCTTACTGTCGGAAAAAGTGAAACATAGGTAGAAACGAACAACAAAGCTACTCACGTTTGGGCAGCCGAACCGACACGAGACACAGAAAGACCGACGTTGATGGCGGGGCGGACACCACGGAAGAAGAGTTCTGCCTCCAAGAAGATCTGACCATCGGTGATGGAAATGACCTGAAGCGACAGATAAGACCTTGACCAAAAAATGACTCGAGGCACTCACGTTAGTAGGAATGTAGGCAGAGACATCACCACCTTGGGTCTCAATGATAGGGAGAGCAGTCAATGATCCGCCACCAAATTTGTCGCTCATCTTTGCAGCACGCTCGAGGAGACGGGAGTGGAGGTAGAAGACATCACCGGGGTAAGCCTCGCGACCAGGAGGACGACGGAGCAAGAGGGACATCTGACGGTAGGCGACTGCCTGTTTGGACAAATCGTCGTAGATGATGAGAGCTACGCAATGATATCAGCATGTTTATGTTTCACAACTGCGTCTGCTCACCGTGTTTACCGTTGTCGCGGAACCATTCACCCATGGCACAGCCAGAGAAAGGAGCGAGGTACTGCAGGGGGGCAGCTTCTGACGCAGTGGCGGCAACGATAATGGAGTATTTCATGGCATCATTTTCCTCAAGGGTCTTGACGAGTTGAGCAACCGTGGAACGCTTCTGGCCAACAGCAACATAGACACAGTAGAGCTTCTTCTCTTCGTCCTTTCCCTCGTTCCAGCGCTTCTGGTTAAGGATGGTATCGATAGCAACCGCTGTCTTGCCAGTTTGGCGATCACCGATGATGAGTTCACGCTGGCCACGACCAATAGGAACCATAGCGTCAATGGGCTTGAGACCGGTCATCATGGGCTGGTTGACGGAACGACGAGGAAGAATACCAGGGGCCTTCAAGGAAGCACGGCGACGCTCGGCAGCCTGAATAGGGCCCTTGCCATCGATGGGGTTACCGAGAGCGTCTACGACACGACCGAGAAGACCGGGGCCGACAGGAACATCGACGATTTGACCAGTGCGTTTAACGGTGTCGCCCTCCTTGATGAGCCGATCGTTACCGAAGATGGAGACACCGACGTTGTCCGCCTCCAAGTTCAAGCACATGCCTCGAACACCAGAAGAGAATTCCACCATCTCCTCGGCTGTACATGACGTCTGTTTGATGCCCAAACGAGATGGAAAATACTCTACCTTGGACGTTCTTGAGACCCCAAACACGTCCGATACCATCACCGACGCCTGACAGAACAGTTCAGGGGGTGAAGGGCACACTGAGCAAGATAACCAACGTACTCAGGACACGGCCAGTCTCCTCGACATTCCCACCGACGGAGGTACCGGAAATGCGGGACTCTAATATTGACGAGACCTCGGACGCGGCTATAAAGCGGCGGATTGGACGGCGGCAACAGGTAGGAGTGAGGAGGTTGTACCCGGGAGAAGTGAAAAGACAAACCAGGTTTGGCGGTTGCATATGCGCGTGACGGGAGCGCGCAGCTCTGTTCGGACGAAGAAAAAATGGGTTCAGACGTGAGTTGGACGAGGAAATTTTTGGAAGACGAACTCGGGGGGCAGCAGCCAAAGAGACCTTGCGAGCCGAGTTTCGTAGTGCAATTCTGTGCATTGTCCGGGAGAGGCAAAGGTGAGGGTGAGAGTGGGTAGGGAATTCTCGGGAACACCAAAAACTACACTTTTCAGTCGCCGATTCAAACGGATGCATCGGTTACACGCGTCACATTGTCACGCACTAGCACCTTTTCATGTTGGCCGTTCGTAGCTGGCTTTCGCAGACGCTTCGCCAAGGTGAGTCGTCCCGCTCGTCCCACCCGAGTCTCCTGACCGTGCCGTCAAGCCGCGACGTCCACCTTCCATTCCGCATCGGGCTCAACCGCCGACGCATTGAATCTCATCCGATCCCAGCCATCCCAATATGTCATCGCTTCGGTCGTCGGGAAAAAGTACATCTTGACTCCACGCGACATCCTCACCGTTCCTCATCTCAAAGACGTCCGCATTGGTGACGTACTACACCTCCGTGACCTCCATGAAATCGGATCACGTGAATACACCCTTCGAGGCGACCCACTCCTTCCGCGCAACCACATCAAAGTGGAGGCTACCGTGATAGAACACACCAAGGGCAAAATGGAAGTCGTATTCAAGAAGAAGCGGAGAAAGGGATACCAAAAGACTATCAAGAACAAACACCCATACACCCGTCTACGCATTGGGCCTATCCAATTCACTAACCTCTCATTGTCCCTGCCATAACACGCGAAACTTATACAGCCCTTCTGTTTGATTACTGGCATTGTCATTGCATAGCTGAACTTTAATCATCACCTACTTTCCGTGCCGTGCAGGCCTCGAAATCACTAAAGCTTCATCGACTTCGATGTTACAAGGGTGCATATGTTCTCATCGCGGTATATGAGCTGTCTAGAAAGGTATATCGAAACATTACCGAAAACTTGCGAAATGAATTGTTCGGACTTGTCCTGTGGCTGCCTCTTTTGTTCCCCGGACTCTTAAAAGAGGAGTGTGACACACCGCTCATCCCTACATTTTCGCTTACATGTCGTGATACGGTCAGATCCGACTCACCATATTGTAACTCGATTCATGCACTCCTCTCCCGCGTGCCTCCATCCAATAATTGATTTCAGATGTGTCGTCAACTTTCCAAACGATGGAAAATAATCATGGGGCGTGCGAGTCCTCATATGTAAGTTTACTGCGTCATCGTTGAATAAAACGAAATCACGACCTTGTAGATCCACGTAGAGCACGATCTCCTCACATGAGCTAGTAGACCAAGCCAGCTCTCGTGCATAATCTCGTTGTAAGCAATCAGGAAAGTTGATTCTGTTGATACGATAAACACAGGACGAAGTAAACCCTGGCTGGAATCCTGAGTTCGACGAGTCAACTGTAGGTGTCGCCAGATTCAAAGCGGACCGACAATGCGTACGTCCAACATTCCATTTATATCTCCCCTTCCTCTGGGGTCTCAGCCCTACGCGACCTGTCCGCCTTGTGCTCTCTCGGTTCGTCAACGTTAGGATCATATCTTAGGCGCTTTACGCTAATTCAGCAACCGCTTCCGAAAGGCGCTGACGGAAATACCTTTTCAGCCCTCTCACCGTGCCCCCTCTCATCGTGTTTTGGTAAATCGTGCCCAGCATCTCTGCTCCGTTCGCGTTTTTCTCGGCTCTTGTCCAAGTCTTCATCTTCGTTTCCATAAGGCGGTGCCTCATCATAGGCACGCCCGTAGCCACGGTCTCCAGAGCTTCGCCGCGGTCGTCGTCTGTCGTCCCGCCCATCCCGCTCGTCACGAGTGTACCTGGAAGATCGATATTCCCGGTCCCGATCTTTGTCCCGCTCAGAGTACCCATGGTCGCGGGAGTATGTGTCATGATCATCCGCACGGTGATGGTGTCGAGCGTTGCGCGCGTCTCTGTCCCTCTCGCGGTCCCGGTCCCGATCACCACGATCTCTGTCGCGTTCACGGTCCCTCTCACGTTCGTAGTCGCGGGCCCTGTCGCGGTACGACTCACGGTCGCGTTCTCTGTCCCTGTCACGCTCTCGGTCGCGGTCGCGTTCCTTTTCCCTTTCCCTTTCTCTTTCCCGCTCTCGTTCTCGTTCACGATCTCGGTCACGTTCACGATCCCTATCACTATCACGAGGCGGTTCCTTGCGCTTCCTGCTTGTGGTAGACGCGCCATCCTCGGATGCGGCCTCTCTGAGGCGCTCTCTTTGGCGCTTCACAAATTTGGAAAATGCAGAACGACGACTTTCTTCATCCTCGATGGCCTTGAACTCGGGAAGATGCTCAATGAAGGGCACGGCCTGGGAACATTTGTATGTGTCAGGGGCGTCACAGATACATAATAAATCACACATACGGATTCGTATGGCATATTAGGATCGATGGGATCAGAGAGTTTTTTGAGTGCATAGCGAAGATCGTCCTGAAGGTGTCTCTGCTTGCGTTCGTAACGGCGCTTCTCATCTTGTTGTTTCTTAACGGCTTGGTCGTGAAGCTGAAAAAGGCTGAGCAGGCGAAAACAGTCGGTACGAGTCACTCACGCAATGGAACACCTCCTCCAGGTCATCCTCATGCAACTTCCTTCCTGACTCAGGGTCCCTTCTCACCCTCTCAATGAATTCCTCCAAAGTTGATTGTGCAGTTACAATCATAAGCTTGGCAGCATCTTCTGGCGACTCGTTTGGAGCCTCTACCCGACGAATGCACTCTTCAGCAGTAACAATCTTTGCGTCGAGCTTTTGGTCCAGTTGATCAATGATATCCCAAAACAATTCTAATGGGTTGGAACCGGGTTTTCCAAGAAGATTGAGATAGCGCTTATCTGAAGCGAACGTGGGATAGACCTGACGCCACTTTGAGCGCGCCTTGACCTTGCCTCCATCCACCAGTTCGTGAAGGAGAGCCTACAAGGGCTTAGAATAAACCAATGCCCCAATTAATTGAGCTGCCCACCTTGAACGCTTCACGCGCTTTCCTCTCCGTACGGATTTTTTCCACTTGTGCACGCCTCATCTGCTCTTCGAATTCGCGTTCTTTGACTCGGCTATAATCCTCGAAAGCCAAAAGGATGTCGAGCGTGGGGAGTTTCCGCAACTCATCATCATCCCTCCATTCGTCTGATTCAACAACCATTTCGTGGGCTTTACGCCATCGCGTAAGTACGTCGACCCCTAGGTCTTTGAAAAGGGTCACAATCTTGGATATGCTGCGAGCTCGAGCCGCCCTGGTTTCTTGCTATCCTCAGCAATCAACGTCAACACGACGAACAGAACGGTGCACGGACAACATAGATGACCACGCACCACTTCACGTTGCTTGAGTTCTGCGACATACTCTTCAAATATGAGTTTTCTCTCAGATTCGATCTTTGCTTGTTGCCAGATTGGATGTTGTGCGAAGAGCTTGTCAGCTGTAGAGAATGTCGTGTAATGAAAGACGTTGGGGTTTCCTCTAAGCATATTCCTTATCGCAGGACGTAACTTGGACAATCGGGCCTCCCTTTCTTCCTCCTCTTTCGCACGAAGTCCATCAGTAAACTGTAACGCTCATCAGTACCCCATCGATGACAAATGCAAAAAACAATCGGAGGCAGAACTGGGAACGTGATCACCGACCTTTTGCCAAGCTGTTTTTTTCTCAGCGAGTGTATTCAGCGCTTTATACAAAGGATCAGTGATGATAGCCCTCATAGTTTGATCCCAGCTCCAATCTGCATCGACACCTGCTTTCCTCAACAAGTGGAAGAACGCCCTTTCACCCTCTTCAAACGTCGGAAAACCGTTGTGTGGAATCACCGGATCATCGGGAAGGTTTGGCCTTGCGGGAAGGACACTGCCCGAAGAGAACGGAAGGGCCGAACCAGGTGTAGCAACCGTGCCATTAGTGCCATTTGCAAGGGTTGTTGATGTCGTCTCAGTGGAGGTTCCGGAAGGAGCGGTTGTAGTTTGGGTAGTTGGAGACGACGCTACAGGACTGAAACAACATATAATCCAGAAAGACAGGAAAGTGCAGAAGAACAGGCTTACACGCTGCTTGCCAGCACGAGCTGGCTACCCTGGGCTTCCTTCTCAACCTTCTCGAGGAGAAGCAGGAGCTCATCTGGCATATCCCATTTGGATTCTTTGCTTTCGGTCTACGCGTACGTGTAGTTGAGTGTAAGCAGAAACAAGAAACGAGCGAAGAGAACACACGTTGTAATAATATTTCCTTCCTCCCGAGAAATATTCCTTCCATTTTGTCTTTGTCAGAGCACGCTACGATGGAAGCCTAAGTAAACGTCATGAGCCACGAAGAATAACCTGACCTCAAAGGGAGTTTTCAGATCTGTGATGACGTTGAGATGGTAGTCACCCAATTATATGATCGGTGCTTACCGTCTGGCTTCTCCCAGACGCTCTCGCGAGTTGCCGTGTTAAACCAGTAGGTACGTCCTTCGGGATTACGATGTTCAGTCTGGCAGTCGAGTGATCAGCCCAAGCCCTCGAGCCGGAAAGACTTGGAGACACTAACCCACATGACGACCGCGACAAAGGCGGAGGACCTTCAACTGGCGCCGGTCACTGCCACCTTTTTCAAGCGGCGATCAAAACTCGGAACGATTACATGTCAACGAAAATTCATTCAACTTCAATAAAACAGAGGTGTTGATCTACGGAAACTCCTCCCAGTCCTACCAAATAGATTGGAGCAATGGCTCAGCCACTGTATTTGTACCTAATGATTGATAGTCAGTCAATTCACCGTTATATCAATATCAGGCGACCAACCATTTCGTCCTAGCAGGCGGATCATCAACGGTCAGCACAAACGGGTAAGGTACGAAAGGGCGAACCGAGCATCCACTGCCTCCTTTCTCACTATTCTTTTCGGGTCATCCAACGCCACCCCGAGGTCTCTCAAAACGCGGGGCTTGTACGGGTGAAGCAAGTCATAGCGGACTGCACCAGGCAGTAGCGCCAGGTACTTCAACGCTGCCACACGAACCTTCTGCGCATCGACATCATATCACTGCAGAACAATAGCTAGTAACCCATTACTCACATGTTCTGGCATGTCCGCGATCGTGCAATTTTTGAGCATGGTGATCACGAGGGTGGAAGCGTACGTTGATAGTAATTCTCCATCCGAAAGAATGCTGATATTATTCGAAAATATCTCGATGATTTGACGCCGTACTTCATGATTGGGAACTTCGAGTCCCCGAAGTAGTAGTGGCATGATCTGTGGGGTCATATGTGGGCTGAAGACGACGCCCAGAGGACCTAAACGCACGATAGGCATCTGGATTTCGTACAATGATTTCGGCACTGCGCTGACAAGAGATACAAGAGCAATGAGATAGGCCGTCTCTCGTTGCGTACCTAAGTTCAGTCATCAGATGTGTGATGTGGTACGAATGATCCAACACACCATCAACTCTTTTAGTACCATCTACCAGCTTTGGTAGCATGATGTTGAAATATTTTTGGACATGCAGAATCTAAAACTCTGAAGTGAGGACAATAGCACTGTGACACTGCGAGCTTTTCGCCTACCTTGACCACAGCGCCATTACGTTTAGTCAAAACTCCATCATCTGCGACCAACGTCCCAAGTACATGACCCGCATTCCAAGCTACGATTTCGTCATCAAGAAGGTTGAGGAGAACGTCGATAAACTGCGATGCCAAAGGATGGGACCGAACTATTAAACCCCTGCTTATCTATATGCCAATTTCAGGACCGAAGTCGAATTGGTGGTCAAGTGTGCCCTACCCAAACCCAGATGTCTATGGCTTTGCACCGTGCTCCAGGAGAAGCGCGGGGATCATTTAGGGTAGATAAACGGTAAGTTGTGAGCATATCGTCCAGGAAGTCAGAAATATCTGTATGGAGGATTACACTATGTCAGCGATAGGTTCAAAAGATACACACCATCCGTGTATTTATTCACTAGCGTCGCAAATAGCTCTGAAGCAGCCCTACTTTGCAGGGCACTACAGCCGGGTACATCACACCAAAGAACGAGATTCCGGAGAAACGCTGATACGGAGGAGGGCCCCTCGGTGTTCGAAATCTTCAATACCAACACCTAGAGAATGGAGACTCGAAATTTGGTTCTACGAGTTCGAGGAAAAAGAATGCGCACCTCCTTGCGGACAGGGACATGCGCTGCCGCAAAAAGAATCATTGTTTCTCGCTGACGCTCACCAGCAGCAACCTATACGACGGTTAATGTCTTGGCTAAGAGAATTAAATAGCCATTCCAACATGTGCAGGTCTGAACTCCTCTTTTAGGGGTGAGAATTCTCCTCCAGTAACAGTTGTAACCTGAGCGTTCAGAAAAGCCGCAGATATTCCACCCACGAACTTTTGTTGCTGGCTATTTGCAGTTATGAGCGCACACGCATGCAAGGGAACAAATTGCATACTCTGCAGATAGCGATTCCACCACCGACTTCACGATAAGTGCCCCAACGCGCAGTAGTCTTTGATCCTGAAAGATTTGCCGCTCGCTTGATACAGCAGCTTCGAGGAAGAGTCTAAAGAGGTGAGGAAGCAGTTGGTCCGCATACTTGGGAATGTCTGGATCGGGTCGTTTCCCAGAGACCTTCTCTGAAAGGGTATTCGCAACGGTAAGAAGAAGCGAGTGTGCGTACGCGGCGCTACGCTCGGTTTCATCAGCTATCGCTGTTCTTCCCGGAGATGCTGGCGCGGCGGAAAGCAACTTCAGCTTGGCTATAATTCGTACAACCAGAGTTTCAAATAGTGTCGGTTGCACGCAAAGTTTGCTCAATGCACAAAGAGCGCGCCAGTACCCTACACGCTCGGATTGAGCATCAACAGGTGGTGGTTTGTCAGGGAGCATGGCAAAGAGGGAGGGAAGAGTCTGATGTGCGATCTGGCGTGGTGCCGTGAGGGCGATCGAAGACAGCAATGAAAGGACATCAGTGCTGAGACAAGGTCAATCTCCCCGAGATGAAGACCGTCCAGATGGTTGTACGCACGTGACGTCCTCAACCTCGTCAGGTTCCTTCCCAACGAACTCCCCCGTCTCGACCACGATATGTGCTAGCTCAGAGTCTGTCAGAAGAGCGGGAAGACGGGTAAGACTTGAGAGTGCGTGAACCGCAGGCAGACGGGTCGAGGGCGACTTCAATCCGGCGAGCAACATGCCAAGGATGGCATCCTTACGAGACTCCAGAAATGACGATACACGCGAAGGAAGGTCCCGTGACGAGTTTGTCGCTGCTGTCGAGACATCCGACGTCACTGAAGCTACGAATGCGTTGAGAAGGTCGGTCAAAAGCATGATTGCCGCTGCTCGATTTGTCACTTCCCCTGGATCATGGAATAGTCCAGTCAATTTGTCCATCGCATCCCCGATCACATCATCCCCGAGTTTGGCTTATCAACTTGTAATCAGTCAGCACGCAAATGACGAGGCTGACGTCGACATACAGGGTAAGTCAACAAGCGTACACAGGACTTTGGTCCCTGCTTTCGCTTGTGCCTTTTCAGGTTCTCCAATGACTTCCAAAGAGTCTGTGCAGATAGTTTGAAATATCATTTCAATGACATCGTTGGTACCATCGAATAAGCTTGACCGGAGGACACAAATGAAAGCGCGTAACGCGCCCAAAGCTATTTCCTCGGTTAAAGGGTCCGTAGGTTGGAAGATCTCGAGAATGGTCTGCTGGTGTAGTTTGTAGCAATGGCATACACACCTCCAGTTTCAACGCGCCCCAGACCCTCCGGCCGAACTCCATTGCTACTCTGCTCCCGTATACAGGAAAACAAGTAGCCATCGTCTGTAAAACGTCACGCTAAACAACATGTCACCTGGCGAAAGTTCTGCGGAGAACGAGAACGCGAACCTTTATTGCCGACGACCCAAGCGTGAGTTTTTCCAGGAATAAAGACATGCCAAGGGTCCCGAAAGCAGGAGTTGCACTGAGACACATTCTGCTCGTGGAGATCACGAAGGAATAATGCGGTACACACAGCTCATAGGTCAATCGCTAATTGGAGCCAGGGAATGCCGAAACACACCTGAGCGCGCTTTTCAGATCATCGACATTGATCCCATATGGATCGTTCGGGGGCGGACGGAAAGTGATGGGATAGTAACAGAAGGTGATATCAAAGTAGCCCTGGCTTGTGTAAGGTGATGTTCTCCTCCCATGATCAGTTGCCTACCCACCTCTACATCTTTCGATATATCAAAATCTGCCAGAATCGTAAGGGCGATTTTAAATGCAATGAGTAAGTTGCGAGGGTCTTTTTCTCCAGATGCGAGAGCGGCGTAACGAGGAAGGAATTGTTCTCCTGTGTTTTTGATATGATCCTTGTAAGTTTGCACGAGAGTATCTACGATGCTGTAGACGTAAAAGCGTGTAGACTGTACTAGTGCCGGCATCTTTACATGTTGAAAAATTCTAGGCGTTGAAGGGGTGAATCGTACAAAGTGGACATGGGAAGGAAACTTACGCTTCCAGGACATCAGAAACCTCAACGGCTGAAAAGGAGGGGAAAGTGACGAGATGGGAAAGCCCACTGAGCGCTGGTGTGATCGTTTCAGTGTCTTCCAGCTTGGAGCAATAAAATTTGGTGAGAACTCGGACTGGAAAGTAGTATCATCAGGAAATTAAAGAGAGTATATTCAAAAGACCTGACCCGCTTGCCTGTTGAGCTTGTCTTTAGGGCAACGCTCGATGACCACGGAAAGTATCTGTACGCCTACAACGCGTCAGAGGACCCTCAACCAATCCTCGCAGAGACACACCTTTGGTCCGCAGGTGATCCTCCTCCGACGTCAAGTACTCGCCAAGTGCCTTGACAATATCGAGGAAAGTGACACTGCCGGAAGAGATGCCTGAACAAGATCACGATGTATTCAAGAACGCCGAGACCTGCCAGGTACATGCCTGCGACGAGTTTCTCGACTTCAGTATCTTTTTCGGAGGCCATCCACGATCGGACACTGCGCTCTGCGGCATCCATCTTGGTTGAGGAGATGAGATGTTGGACTAGGTTGGAGTTGATTAGATCCCAAACTTGACATCGTGGCGGACCTGTCCGATTTTCCCGTTCCGCTCGTCAAGCTGTCAACGCTCGTCCATGCTCCAGACAGCGTTGAGACAAGCTCGGGGTTGTTGTCAACGGCAACAACACCTCAAGGCATGTTTCGGGACTTGTTCGACTCTTTCGTCGCCACCTCGTAAAATCGACAAGGAAAGGTTTAACTTCAACCCCGAAGTCGCGTTTTCTGCAGACGTATCTCAGGAGCACCTTTCATATCCGCTCGTCACTTCCAATGACCTGGCCGAGTCTTTCAATGCTCCACCGACGCGCGTCCGCATGCTCGTGCGCGACTTTATTGAAGATGCACTGTACAACCCGCACTATGGCTACTTCTCCAAGCAAGCCACCATCTTCACCGCGCCTGGAGAGGAAAACGAGGGGTTCGACTTCAGCAGTTTCAAAGATACGGCACAGTTTGAGGCGGCCGTTGCGCACCGCTATGTAGAATGCGGGAGTTTGTCAGAGACGCATGGACCTGGCCAGCAAATTTGGCATACACCCACAGAGCTGTTCAAGGTGTGTCTCCCGCTTCCCCGTCCTCTCAATTCTCAAATCCATTTTAGCCGTGGTATGGTCAAGCCATTGCTCAATGCCTCGTTTCGGAATATCTCCTGAAATACTTCCCTTACGAAGACTTCAAGATTTACGAGTTTGGAGCCGGGAACGGCACTCTGGCATTGAACATCTTGGACCATCTTCGTGCGCACTTCCCTGAAGTCTATGATCGCACAGTCTACATCATAGTTGAGATCAGTGCCCCGCTTGCAATCGCTCAGCGGACTCGCCTGCGTCGTGCGGGTCACGCACGGCGCACAGCGACCATCGAGCATCGAAGTATCTTCTCCTGGACTAAGACTGAACACGCTCCATGCTATGTCCTCGCTGCTGAGGTGGTGGACAATTTCGCTCATGATCTCGTGCGATATGATGCTCGCACACTGGAACCATTCCAAGGTCTCGTCGCTATCGACGCGGGGGGCGAATTCATACCCTACTACACAAGAGTCACCGACCCCCTAATCACATCTTTCCTCTCCCTTCGTCAACGAATAAAGCGCCAGCCTCCTTTACCGTGGTACCTTCGTACTTCCCCGCTGAGAAGAGTATACGCGAGTCTTCCCTTTGCGCCAAACCTGTCCCCTCCGGAATATATACCTACTCGCCAACTTTCTCTTCTTCGATTGCTTCGCGCACATTTTCCTCGCCATCGTCTACTTCTCACCGACTTTTCTTCTCTGCCCGATGCAGTGCCAGGTGCAAATGCGCCCGTCGTGCAGACAAGTGTACGCGGGACGATGGTACCTTGCAAGACAATATTCGTTCGACAAGGCTACTTCGACATATTATTCCCCACCGCGTTCGAGCAGCTGCGAGATATGTACGAATGCGTACTTGAACATGGTTCCGGTGATGAACCCTTCGATCCGAAACACGCCCGCCTGTCGCCCTTCGCCACTGACACTTCCCCTCTTTCACTTGACTCCCAATTCTTCTCTCCGTCATCCCGTCGCTTGCCACTGGACGGCGTCAGGTCTGCGAGCGGATTGCCCATAGGAGAAAGAAGGAGTAACGTTTTCAGCCACGCAGAGTTCATGGAAACCTATGGCGATCTAGATAAGACACGACTCAGGAACGGGGAAAATCCTATGTTAAACTTCTACAAAAACGTCAAGGTCTTGTTTTGATCGAAGCGGAACTGTCGTGTATTGGGTCGAGGTTCGAATATTCGCTGCGCACCCGTCCCCTACGCCATAACATTATCCAGATGTTGATCATGACCCTAAACCCCCGCCGGGTGGTATCTAGGCAGTTCTACTTTCCTTTAGCGAGTAGGCACCAAGAGTGTTGTAATTCCCTGAAGTTATAATGGAGACGAGACCAGGAGTATGAAACTCATTATTGTGGTTCAACTCTAATACGTTTCTTTATTTTGTGTGATAGGATGATCGATCGGATGCAGTATATCATCCCTTCAAAGAAGGTTGTATGATACAGCATGCCGTCCACTGTCTCGGTGTCATGCTCTCACTGAAGATGAGTTCCTTATCACAACATGCACCTGAACTAGAAGCCCCGTGTAACCTACACTGCCCACATCATTTGAAGGTTGAGAAGACCTACCTTTGATGCAAAACATGTTCCTTCTGCCTCTTCCTGCAACGGATAACGCGCGGTATTTGTACGCCTTCGTCGTGACCGTTAGTGGTATCCGCCTCAGAAGGCTCAGAAACTCGCCGCTTGCCACCGTCCTTTTGTAACTAGCTTTCCCATAACATGTCCGTATCTGCGAGCATTCGCACAAATAACTTCGTCCTCACCTTCGACTCGTTGAGATACCCGGAACTCACCCATCCGTATTCAACCCGACAGAACGGGACCGCGATGGAGATGGCTAGTGATCATGCCGTTGTAGGTTCGTTCGTTACTCTCCCATATTAGTGCGCTTTGCACATACTCATTGGACATGGACACCCAAAAGGTCCGTGGCATGTTTGTTCATCTTTGACGTTGCTGGCAGTGGGAAGATCAGGTCCCGGGTCAGGTAACTCGATTCGAAACCTCAATATCTGTCCGTTAAATCCATAGCCAGGGGAGTGCTAGTGGCAAGCGACTTTTCCTTGGCGCGGCGAATGAAAGAAGTCCACATCTCCGAGAATGCTGCTTTTTACGACTGAGTGCAGGCGATACACCGGCTGAAAGGATAAATCACCTGTTGGAGATGTTCATCGGGATATGCTAGCCGAGCCCGAACTCGAGTTAGGAGACCTTAGATGTTTCGCTCCGAAGACGAAGAATCTTTGTGCCTTCTAGCTCATCGCTCACTCGGGAGCCCATACCAGATGCACCATACCAGATGCACATATCTGAGGACCAGTCGCCTGTTTATCAGCAACACCGTCGATGCTGGAAGGCGAACCTCATTTGACAGAACTCGTTTTAACCCTCAACTGCCCCAAACAGGAGAACGGGATGGATTCTGATTTCTTTGGTTTCGTAGGTAAGTTCTCGTCGCAAGCGGGCCACGGGCTATCCCCGGGGTGTAGATTGCCACAAAGCCATATATGTATGGTGTCGCCATATCCATGAACATGGGCGATGGCGTTCCCTGGAAAAACCGTGCCAGGGATATCGACGAATCCGGTTGATCGCTCGGCCTTTCGAATTCGCAGAGACACACTTTGGCATCTATATCTACTAATCCGTACGACTCCAACTTCTCGTCAAGCGACCTCATTGATGTCCCGTGAGCAACCTCATCCCATGTTAAATTTGAGAAGTCAAACAACTGTTGGAGCTACTTTCGATCTAATAGCAAGGTGAAATCCTAGCTCCAGGTCGCTTCGTTGTGAGTTGCTGAAAGCGTCTCGTTATCAACTCTGACGAGTCGCCTTCATCTTCATTGTCACCACTGGCAGCCCTGTTAGTGGGTCCCCTTCCATCTACTTCTAACAGACACCTGGGCGCACCCGTCAAAGGATGGTCGAAAGTAATAAACCTAAGACCTAATGAGGGGGTCATGCGTTTTTAGTGGGGATACTGTGAGATAACGTACCTAATACCACATACAAACCTGGCCTCCTCAAGCCTCGGAACCAGGAATAGTTGACCATCGCGCAGCTGAGCGTGCCTGCCGACGTCCTGCTGTAGAAAATGAAACACCCAGCAGTCTCTGGTCTGTCATCTTGCCCTTCAGGGAAGGACTGAAACTCGTGTCGAACTTGAACATGGTTGGGACGCGGAGATGCAGCGGATACACGCTATCCCATATAATGGCGGACAGTTGTCTCCAATTCACCAGCACGATCCGTCATCGTCTCCAAAAGACTGCCCCCCAGCGAGTCCAACTTGAAACTCGCCGAGTCCGCTCGTCGTCGTTGACCGCATGTGCTGGCCCCATTCATTCCTTGGCGATTCTTACCCAGAGCTCTCTATCAAACTTCACCTTCCGTGTTGACCATGAAGCTTGCCGTCATCACCTACCTTGCCCTAATTGCGGTGACCGTGTCCGCTGGGCCCCTGCCAGTGGTGAGCTCCTCTCGTGAATGCGAAGCGATTGTTCACATGTCCTCGATTCACGATGATCAGCAAAACCATCTATTAACGTCGCGCGCCAAGTTGGCCGCCGACGCTCGTTCTAATTACCCATATTGCGAATCGAGGTGGTCTGGTGGTGTGGTACACTGCTGAATATATTCGGACTTTTGAGATGCGTCGTGCCTGTCGTTGTGTAGTTCGTCGATGCCGAGGGAAGCTCGGGTAGTTTTTTTTTGCAAGCGTGAACCGACTTTCCAAAGGAAATCGTAAACAAGGCCTGGCATTTCATCAATAAACCTGACGGTGATGACGAGATTTTTGCTACCAACAAGAGCACTGGTCTTTTGCGCCCATGCAAATGTTATTACAGGAGAATAAAAGCAAGAGTCGTTCCGGCAATGTACGCAAGACAAGGCGGTGTATGGCTGACCGTGAAGGACGCGGAGATCGAGGACGCCGGTGCTGGAAAGTGTGAGCCCCTGACAACCACCTAAAGCATCGTCAAGTCTGCGAGTTAAAGCGGAAGCGTCTTGACAGGAATGAAAGTCTGAGTTTACCGTGACTCACTGAAAGTAGCGACAGCACCATGTCTGACACTCGTGCCTCGGCGGCCGAGTCCCCACTGCCAAGCGCATCCTCCGTCTCTGCTTTCTCACGAAACGTTCATCATCTTCAGGCTCGCTCGCTCGGGAGAACTGCGCTGCCACAAACGAACACGTACGCGAGTGTTTCCGAGTCGTGGTGTAGGCCTGCACGAAACAGTGTTGTGTTACCCGTGAAAGAGTGCGTCGTGCACCTCCCTCCCTGATTCGAGATCTTCTTCCACCTGGTGTCGCCTTCGATGTAACAGGAACATGCGCTGCGCGCTCCGTACACACGGAAGACAACGAAGGCTAGTATGGACCGCGCAGTCCGCTCGCGGTAGTACGACGTCGTTCTGTACTGTGGCTACGGTAGCCTTGCCCAGGGTTGCGCGTTCGTGAGCCTGCTTCACCGAGACGCAAGGACTCGGATGGAATTGCTCCCGAGGTCTCGGTCCTAACTCTCGGTACCTTTGGGTAGTGGGTTTTATGGGGCGCACGAAATTTCGCGTTCTGCAGTAAGATTAGGTCTGGTAGCATCCATCCTTGATCGGAATGGGACGAAATGTTACGGCAATATGCTGGGTAGCAGGGTGTGTCACGGCGTCGGCCCTATAGTTTTAATATACAGAGACGTGCGAGATCGTCGTTTCATATCAACACTAAGCTCGAACTTGCTGACTCGTGGATTGTTCGTTAAGAAACTAATGTGCATGTTGTCTATGAGTGACCCACATTCTGCAAACCAAAACATGTCCGCCGCTGGTCAGCACAGCCAAAACTGACAGGTTGGTGGTCGAGCGAGGGTTTTGATTTCGCGCCTGCGGATCGTGTTGGACAGAGTCCTCGAGGTCGACGATCTACAAGTTTCCTATTGTCCTTTTGCCACGAAGGAACCAGAACAGGAGGAAATCTGCGAGCTGGCAAAACGATCCAAACTTTATTCCGTTGCAAGTGGACGTCTGTTGTACTGCTGACACTACCGGTCTCGGCGTTACAGCAGACTCGTCAAAGATACAGCGGCTCTAATACGATGTAGAATCTTGCGTGGTCCCTGATCTATGCCACTTTGCGCAAAACGTACATGTAATAATGGAACGATTCCCCGAGCTCCTTTATTTCGAGTCTCGTTCCAGGGGAATGGGGACCCAAAAGAAACCTTTTTCGGAAGTGGGGTTGACCGAACGTGACGTAGATAAAAGTGCCCGATGGTCGAAGGACCCTACGAGAGAGCCAGAGTAAATTCTTTCACAAAGAAACGTACCAGCACGAGACACGCACCTGAACACTTCAGACACTTCTGCAGTACAGTCTTTGACGACGTCTGCCGGAGGATCCTGTGCAGTATCGAATTGATCCTCGCATCAAAGACGTGGAACAGAAACGGACAGACCCAGACGTCTGTGGACGACGTCATCATCGCATCCATGGTTCCTTGGGGGGGTTATCCTTGATATGGCGATCCGCTCTATAACATTCACGCTACCTTTATCGATCGCGACATCAAAGGATGCATCATCAAACGACAACGCGCGCACGTCCATCTCGTGCCCTGAGACGACATCATGGGCCATTCATCCCCCGGATCACTGGTAGCTGACACGCACACTCCATGTCTGGTCGCGACTCGGCGTGATGCGCGCGCATCTGCTCGATCACGATGGCCGAGTACTGTGCGAGCGGGAAGGTGAGCGTCAATGCAAACCCGGATTCAAGATGACGGACGTCGACGTTGACGATGTTCCTGTAACCGTCCTCCCACATCTGGCGAGGCATCGCGTCAACGGTCGTGCGCAAGCAGAAATGCACATTGCCTTACGTCTTCCGAAAACTTGGCGTTTCCGCATCCGAGCATCAATATGCGAGCCGTCTTGTCTGGTATCAGGGGACGTATGTGGGAAGCGAGATCGGCGTAGGATTTGAACCAGTCAAAGGACGTGTCTGGCTCTTCTCTGTCGCCCCAAGGTCGTGATCAAATCGTCCGTCGAGAATGATCAGAACACACACTGAGCGTATCTAGCATCCCTGCTCGATCGGATGATCGGAGAGTTGTCAAAGAAACCATTAAGCAGACTCACCAATACTCTTTGGTGCCATACTCTTCGTTCTTCTTGGGGAGCGACATAAGATGACTAATGCGAGTGACGTAGATCACACGCCCCCCATTGCCGCGCCCTCACGACGACGTTCCCCTTTGACCTGCAAGTCGCAACCGTAAGCCTACCGAATATCAGTGTACATACCATGGCAAGCTCATCCGAGCTCATTCCTACTCTAGAACTGACATGCCAGTTCCGCAGTCTGCCATCCCAGCCTACTCGGTCGGTGTCCTGTGCATTGCAGGTGGTTTCACGGGGTATCTTAGAACACGCTCTATCCCGTCTCTCGTAGCTGGTATTGGGTACGTTCATTCCGTCGTGAATACCTCGTTCACCATCCACCACGACCCATCTAGTGTTGGCGCACTCTACCTCTGGAGCGCGGAGCAAATCAAGAACGGGGCTCCGAATGGAATCGAAGGCGCGCTCGGTGAGTTCTACTGCTCTCACGGTCCCGTTCATCCTGAGGCTTTAAGCAGGTGCCTCCGCCCTTTTGTTGATGTCTTCTCTCCCCCGTATCACCAAGGGGCCTGTTCCTGTTGTCTTGGCTCTGACCAGCGCTAGTGCGGGTGCCTACTACGGTAAGACCCTGTATGACTTGCGAGCCCATCACGCACACGCTTGAAGCCTCGAGAGTTCGAGGGCTGCGTTATATTTTCGTCAAATCATCTGCTGCACCCCTCGATCCATGTAGCACCTCGAAGAATGTCAGTGATTGTGATTGTCTGCCCCGCGGGGTATCCCTCCGCCTAACGTAAGGATATGCACATCGGACAAACTCCAAATCCCTTTGGTGCGACCATTTCTCCCAAGTCCGTGACGGATGCCAAGGAATGGATAGCCGACTGTCACATTCAGACATCCAATCAAGAAACCGTTGACGTGCGTTCAACGGCCGAGTTGCGAAACGAGGACTTGTCCTGCATCGAGTCTGTACCGGGTATACCAAATCAATCGGACAGAGCAGTCGGAAAAAGGAGCACGAGACAAAGTACCATTGTTCGATTTGTACTCCATCACCGTAGAGGCAGGCAAGTTGAGGACCAGACGGATCGTGTCCCTTTACGACGGATCGCCGTGAGTCCCGACGGAACGGTGTCGGACAGACGCACCTGATCTTTTCGCGCACTTTTGTGTCCGTCTCGACGCGATTCCAGACAGACACGATATCCTCGCTCTGGCGGACGCTGATGGTGCACCCGCAGATCTCGGGCCAGTCCTCCCCCTCGTCGTCCTCGTTGTCGAGGTCCGGCTTGAGACGACCCCTCCCGCACTCGTCAAACATGTCACCGACGACGCCACAGACGAGATCTTCCCATACGCGATCTGCGACGCCCTTTCTGAGACGGATGATCCATTTTCCGCCTGCGCGGTTGAGGGGATCCTCCCAGACAGGCCGTCGGACGCCGGCATGAAACAAGAGGTAGTCGGTCGTGGGCACGAGCGCGGACGGGGGAGAAAGGTGGGTATGGAGGGACCAAAAGGACTCGACCTGGAAGGGAGGGGATGAGGGACGGGGGGAGAGGGACGGGGATGGACGGACAGAGGCAAAGGAGGCTATTTTTTTGATGCCCTCCTCGTAATTGGTGATCTTGTTTCCCGGAGCGCGTTGCTGGCGAAACCAGAAGACCCAGCTGGAGATGATCACGAGAGTGAGCACGGGGGGAGAAGCACGGACATACGTGTTCCGGAGAGGGTGGGAAGAGGGCGACGCGCCTGCGAGGGCGGGCTGGTTGGTGAGCGAGGTGGAGAAATGGCGGCTGGAGGACGGGCGGGGTCGCGGCGGGTCGTGGTTCGTGGGCGGTGCAGCCGACGTCTGGGCGGGGAAGCGTGCCTGGGAGTGTGAGTGGTTCGAGAAATAGCCGGCCATCGTGGTCGAAGACAAGTACAACAGTTATGTAATCAGTCTATCTACAAGTCTGGGTTCAGATCCAAGTCCAAGTCAAAGACCGTCTGCGTCTGCGTTCGGACCTCGTGTCGGTACGGGTTCACCCCAGGACGTTCCCGCGTCGCTTGCGTGGGCTTTGGCGATGGCGACCGCGCTGTGGGAAATCGTCACGCGGGCCAACCAACCCAGCACGCGGGCACTCACCTTTCACGCTGTGGCTCTCTCCGAGCCCTCCGAGCGGCTTTTCGACGTTGAGTCGCCCCCGCCTCATCTTCTCTTCGTTGGGGAACGGCGGGAAGAACAGCGGGACCGGCGCACCGTGCACCGCGTTCGGGTCCGGCATGTTCGGCGGCGCAGACGTGAACGCGCTGATCGACTGCGCGTACGCGAGCAGTTCCGGGTACGGTATCGACGCTGCAAATTCCGCGTTCCAAGGGTGGTCAACACGGGGTCGTGTCGGCTCACCTTCTTTCGCTTGTCGTATCCCTTCCATCCGCTCGTCGCCCTCCTTGACCACGCCCTCCAGTTCTCGCTTCCCTTGCTCGATCCGCTCCACGATCATGCGCCATTTGGCGTCGAGCTCGCCAATCTCTGCAATCAGTCCCTCGATCCGCTTCTGTCGTCTCTGGTGCGCGGCCGTTTCTGCCAGTGCGTGCGCGAGAGACGCCTCGGCGCTGAAGAAGGCAGAAATTGGAGGTGGCGCGATGCTGGGCTTGGCATGTGGATGAGGAGAGGACAGTGACTGGAAAAGCGTGCTGGAAAGCGCGGTGACGGTCGTGAGTGGGGCGGTGAGTGCGTCCGTCATGGACATGTTTTCCCGCGACGAGGTCATGTTCAAGGCGGGTCAGCACAGCATGACGCGGAAACACATTTTTCGAGGCTATACTAGTAGTCTACATCGACTCTACAAATAGATGTGCTGGTATGGCTGTAAATCCGTGGGGGGTAACAATGGGTGATACATCAATCCAGAAACCCTCTTCATCGCGCTACTATCGCCTGCGTCTTCATTCCCGCCTCCGCGATCGCCCTTTCAAACGCCCTCAAGTGCTCGTCTACCACCACCCGCCCGTCCCTCCGACCGATGCTCTCCGCTTCCCACTTTTCTATCTTCAGCCGGCTTCTCTCCGCTCCTTCCGTCTCCGTCTTCCACTTGGCAAGCTGGTTCTTCACAGAACGTATCTTGCGTCCCGCGTCTGCAGTGGCCGCGCTGTTCACCTGGGACTGTTCAGATATGATCGTCAGCGACGCGAGAAAGGACGCCGTGTGCGACCGCATGTGCGTCATCGACGGCAGGGCGGCGTTGAGAGTGGATATAGACGATTGTGCCCCCTTGCTCGACGGTTTGGATGACGAAGCTGACGATGAGGACGGGGGTATCGATACAGGCACGAAAAACGGCTTTTGGGGAGACGAGGGCGCCGAGGGGGCATACATCGATTCTCCTTCCGGTATTTCCTCTTCCTCTGCCACCGACGTGAGCTTGAACGACTCCTGTGGTTGTTCCGTCGGCTCGTCCTCGGAGAGCGATACCTCGAGCTGATCGAGATCTCCGAGCACGTCCATGCCCCCCACCTCGGTCGCGATACGCTTCAAGTCGCGGTCGTGTGAAATCAGCTCGCGGACTTGGCCCTCGCGGTCACGCACGGCGTCGTTGAGCTCGCTGATCATGTCGGTCGTCAGGTTCTCTAGGGTAGAGGTCATGTCGATGCGCCGCAGGTGGTCGAGGAACCTGTCCGTCGACGCGAGGTTCTGAGCGAGGATCTCCATCGCGTCCTGGGACAACGCGGCGTGCCGGACCGCGTCGTCGTCATCTTCGTCGTCGCTCGTGGGTTCCACCTCGCTCGGGTCACGAGCAGTGCCACCGTCATCTGGACCGCGCATCTCGTCTCCCACGACGCTGCCGAACTCGGCGGCGAGACTGTCCCCTGGCGTGCTCGCGCCCAGCTCGTCTGCCAAGCTGGCACCGCCGTCGAGCACTGATACGTGGGCGTCGTGCCCGTTGCCGTGTCTGGTGAGCAGGTCGCCGTCGATGCCTTCAGCACCTTCGTCGTACTCGATCCCAAATTCTTCGGCAAGTAACCTGGACGCACCCCCGGCGGGGTCGGGCATCAATGCGAACGCAAGTTCATGGGCCAAGGAATGGGCGCCGGAAGGGACGGCGATGCTCTGATCGAGCGTGGATAGAGGGGTTGAATGGACGGGGGCAATGCTGGAGGACGCGGACGGGTGGCGAGATGATTTGCGGGGAGATTTGGAAGAGTGTCTTGTGTGCATCGTAGGCTGGGAATGACTGCGACCGTCTACAGGATGGTATAGGTTTTGTGGTCGATACAGGTAGTTGTGAAGAGAGCGACTGTTGTCCGTGCTTCGTTGCCACGGCACCGTTCTTTAGCGTCCAAGCTTCTCGTGTGTCCAGTAGAGATTATTGTTACGTCGACTGCGTGTTTTTCAAGGAACGTCCATTCGACTAGGGTATGTGTTTGTTGTAAACGTTGAAACGGGGTCGTTGATACTTGTTACATAATACATACTTTCTTCTCTAAAGTGGTAGACCAAAGGGAAATATGTACACGCTGGAATCGGGACTGAGAATCTTGTCGCAATCAACTTTTGCGCTGCCGCTTCTGCGCCAGTCTCCCGAATTTGGCGTGGCCCATCCAGAGCCTTGACAGCGCATCCCCGATAAAGGCGACGCTTCTAGCCTTCCTCCGCCGCTCCTGCGCTGCTCGGCCCTTGGCCTCGTCAAACTGACGCTCCCAGGCGATAAGTTGACGGCGAAAGCCCGAGTTGGGCGAGACGATGCCACGTTTCCCTCGCACATGCGCGATCGCCTCTAGGGACCGCATCGGCGTCGTAGCAACCAAGTAAGCACACACGAGGGTCGCAGATCGCGATATGCCTTGCAGACAGTGAACCTGCGCACACGCAGTCCTCAGTGCAACGGCACAATGACGCCGAGACGATCCACTCACGAGGACCTTGTGATTCTCGTCTGCATCCAGCGCGTCCTGGATGAACTTGACGACCTTGTCGAACCACCGCGCGATGTCGGCGTTCACGTCGTCACGGATCGAGACGTGCATGACCGTCACACCGTCTCCGAGTTCCTTGCTCACGTCTGGCTCGACGGCGGACACGACGTGCGTGACGCCGAGTTGTTGGAGGGTTCCTTGCGCCCGGACCGAGTAGAAATCGGAGAGGAACAGGCGGGGGGTGATCACGCTCACGGCGCCGTCGAGGGTGCCGATGATGTGTGCGTTACGACGGTTGGTCGTCCTCTGAGCGAAACAGGCATGCCAGACGGATGATGGGAAGGAGATCATGGCAACGCAAAATCAACATCGGTGCATGTACTTATATACGATCTTCCTGCCGTCGTGGCCCGGTCTGCCAGGGGGGAGCTTATTAACACAGCCACTCACGTTTCCCCATCAACAACCATCAACAGCCGGCGTTGTCGACACACAGCCATGTCCAAGCATCATCCCGGTGAGCGCAATGGGGACTTGGACCGTGTCTTTGCATGTAACACACACGCACAGATCTGATCATGTGCAGGCGCCAGCCTGGAATCGGTGAGTGGTGTCGTGCAGCTCATCGTGGCTCGTACTCACGCCGTGCTTAGCCATCGGACGTCTCTGTGAGAAATGCGACGGAAAATGGTGAGCGTCTCCCGGGTCATGTCCCAGTTATTTCGGCTCACGCTGCTCTAGCCCCGTCTGTGACTCCTATGTCCGTCCAGAGACCCTCGTTCGTATATGCGACGAGTGCAACTTTGGAACCTATGGCGGGCGATGCATCATCTGCGGTTCCCCAGGTGCTGTGCATCCGTTTCGTTTCTCAGACCTGTGTCTCAATGTATGCAGGCATTTCGGACGCGTATTACTGTGCAGAGTGTACAAGACTTGAAAAAGATCGTGATGGGTGTCCAAAGATCGTCAATCTGGGTGCCAGCAGGACGGATCTGTTCTATGAGAGGAGAAGACTTGGTTCGTCCCTTCATTTTGATCCGCGATGCTCGTCGAAACTGAATCTGCGGCTCAGGATTCAAAAAGAGCTGAGTCCACAGCACTCCTGATCTGTCTCGGATCAATTCCCCTCCTCAAGTCCAGTGGAGGCGAATTGATGTCATTACACTAGTGCTAATACAAGCAATGTCGTTCCAGCCCTTGTGTCTTGGTATAGATGTCCTGTGGTGTCGTTGAACCGTTCCTACCATCGGTACACAGCAAAGGGAATAATAGGTGCGGGGTCTTCCAGGTTAGTAAACTGTCTGCTGTGGATGTTAGCATACTTTTTTTCAACTAGCCAGATTGAACAATTACCGGAATTGCGGCATATCAATCTAGTGTAGAGTCCCTTGTCAGTACCACCTTGGATGCAAAAAGCGTTACTCTTACTGGTGCCTTGAAAACCACAAACAAGTGCGTCGTATCGTGTGTATCTAGAGCCTCACAGACTGCGCACAAGTCCTTTGCGCAATATGCACATCGAAACCAGGCACCGTGAATGCGCTCTAGGCAGCGGTCGCACAGCGCCGTCGAATGAACGAGCAAGGTCAGGTGTTCTGCGTGCAGACGGAGAGTGAGATCGGAAGAGTGCGCCGACTTTTTCGCCGACCTTTTGGATCTTCATATGGAGCAAGACCACCCACGGGACCCGCGGGGACTTTGTACCTGCCAAAAGAAAAAAAGGGCTCGGACGTCATCGATACGAGATAAGGAAACGAAGCTTACAACGTAGGCAAGAACCCAGAAGTAGACTGAAGCGGACGATGAACCGGCCGCGGGAGTTTGAAGAACGCGTGCATGGGGTCATGGTATACGTACGATCGCTCCTCGCAAGAGGCACACTTGTTTGCTACCGGTCAGTCGGAATTCTGCCCCACGCGGAGGGACACGAACCAAGCTGAACGCGCTCGGCGATGATGGGCACGTCGCACATTGATACCTCGTTCCAAAGATGGTCTGTCAAGTGATCGTTCATTCGCGGCTTGTCCAACTTTGTTGATACGCGGACGGACCTCGTGACATCCGTCACAAATTATCTGGTGGTCTTCTGGTGGATCGTCCGGGGCGGCGAGCCGCATGCGAGAACCCACTACCGTCTGCGCGTAGGAAGAGTAAACGGAGGAGGGTTTAGAATGGCCCGTTGTGAGAACGTGTGCAGCATCACGGCCAGTCCAGAGATCGATGGCGCGGCGCGAGGCAGTCTGGACTTCGCGAGTTTCAACTGGATAGGGAATCTGATGGAGATCATATGGATGGACGCTCATCGAGAAAACACAGACTGTGCAAACCTTTATCATGATGTGCGAAGATAAATGCCCTCCTTCGGACGAATCTAGGTTCCCTGGAAGTCCTGCTGATTCGCAATTAGAACATATGTCGACCGAATCGCAGACTGCGCAATGAAATCGGGCGCCCAGGATGTCTTGAAGACAGCTGCGGGGACATGGTTAGTCGGCAAATTCAAAGGAATGTTGGGATAGGGACATACTGCGCACACTTGACACCTGGATGTTTCATAGCTGCGGAGTGACATGTATGTTAGATAAAAACGATCAAATTCGGGATAGACCCGCACGTTGTTCTTCATGAGCGTCTTGCATGGCCACGCTAGCGGGCAGGTATCCTACTCCATTCTCCACGGGTTTCTCCATTACCAGCAAAAACGCGTGGGCAGGATGTATGTCATGAACTTGACTAGAAAGACGGAACCAATTGGTGAGCAGGTAGTAGAAATGACAAGGGGTTTTTACAAAAACCTATAACAAGCGCGACAGAGGTTGAACTTCTTGCAGGATGCACACTTGTAGCGCTTGCCAGCGATCGGGGTGTTACAAGTTGAGCATTCACATGTAAACATATCCTCCTGTTCTAGAATCGAACCCCTCGATCGTCAACAGATGTCTTCAGAATGGAGGTCTAGCACACACCGACATCATTCCAGCCTTGGGGACCCCATACTTTTTCGAAATACGCATGCCGAAGTTGGCCTTTGTGCCGGGGCGCAGACCGTATCCACAATGACATTGCATCTTCAGGCGACGTGGAACCTGGACTTCCACTCCCCACCCGTTCTGTGCTAGCGCAGAGCGCGTGGTAAATACCCGCGGCTTCTATGCATCCGGAACAGAGTTCATAACCCAACTCTGACAGAGAACCGAATCCTCGCGACGCTGGGCTGGAATAAGGGAGACCAGGTAGAGGCTTGTTGTGTGGGTGGCCGTTACAGCCAAGCGAAGAGCTTTCCCAAACGGTCGAGTCCAATCCCAAGGACGAGAGGGAGGAAGAAATATGTGGAGTCTGATGTGCAGCGGGTGGGTAAGAATGCACGACATCCAGACATCTCTCCTTCTGTTTGCCGAGGCTTGATCCGCTCGGAACGAGGGAGTTGTAAGTGGGGTCCTTCTCGCCACACATTGCGCATACATAACGGATGGCATCCAGTAATACTCCGCACTCGGAACACGTAGTCAGCGTGCCAGGTGGAGGTGCAGCAGGGGGGAGAAATTGCAGGACTTCGGGGAGAATATCAGAAGGGATGGTGGAGGGGGTCGTGTCCGAACCGGAAGAAGATGCGACGATAGGGTCCTGATCGTGAACTTTCCGCTGAGAAGCCAGCCAACTGAGCTGCATGCTATTCGGCCGCATATGCCCGGTGGACGAACCCGCTGATGGCTCGTTTTCGTCCTTGACGCTGAAACCGTCTTCGTATCCAGAATCGTGCGTGGAAGAGCCTCCGCCAGTGTAAGAGTAATAATACTTTCCCCGTGGATCTCGTTGCAGCGCAAGGTCGCCGTCTATGCTCTCTTGTGAGGGTTGATCCTCAGAGCATGACATCGACACCGATCGAGAGTCGGACTCAGATGGCTCAGGCGTAGCGCCTAGCATGGCCTTGACGGTGCGTGCGTTCTGATCCCGGAGCCATGCCGCCCCCCTGTCTTGCGCCGACAGGGAGAGAACGTGTTCGAAAGGCGGGGTGGTATCAAGAGGGCGATCATCCGCCAGTTCACCAGATCCTACTTCGGTCCAACCAAACTCTCCATTGCTCTTGTTTCTCTCCTCCAGGCTCGCCAGGCTCGATGTATCGCTCAGGCTGGGTCCGTCGTAGTCGACCATAATCTGAACTCGTAGAGTGATGCGTCGTTTGCCGCCGAAACTTCTCCCCGAAAGTATGGACGCTGCGGAAGATAGTGGTGGGTCATCTGAGCCGGCCTGGAAATACTGGATGGCCTCTGTGAGATCCGATTCCGTGGAGACTTCGGTGACTTCGCCGTCATCATCTTTGTAGGAGATCACATAGGGGGTAGCATAGAGGGAGAAGCACTGCTCGATCTACGGAACCTCAACACGTACGAACAATCTAATAACTGAACCCGTTGGACGTACCTTATTCCTCAAGAGGTCGTAAGAACAGTTCTTGGCTGATGCGAAACTGATGTGCTTGTTCCACCGGTCAAAAGTACACTTTATGACAAGTGGTCTGTCCGGACGCACATACATACTTCTACGTATGTGCAGTCGATCGGAGTAGTTCAGCGCTCTGCCCTAAAGCAGGGACAGTGCACAATACTTATGATTCCGCAGTCAACGCCGCATCGATGTTCAGTGCACGCGTAAGCCAATATGACACATTAGAACACCGCCACCTTTACGTGGACAATGAAATGCTCTTATTACGATGAACAGTATTGCAGGGGGTGAGGAAAATGTATGCTTAAACAAGTTAGTTCTGTGAACACAATATTACTTAGGACAAGTGGAAGCTGCCAACTCCTTCTTTCATCGCTGTACACAACTTCTCTCTCATTACTTTCTTCGAGCTGTATTCTGGAAGTTTCAGGTAGTTGACGCACGTCATGACACTAGGCAAATAGTCATCCGCAGTCAGTGGGGCTTCGTGTGGCTTCCGAACGACGGTGAGTGGTGGATTGAGGCCCCGGAAACCTATTGGAAATGAGTAATCGTCGACTCCTCCGGTGACTGCAACATAACTAACCACCGATAGGCAACTTGGGACTTCCAGTAATGAATTGCAAAAAGTCACGACGCACGGTCACGTCAAATTCAGACATGAGCTCAACCAGCTCGCGAATTGAGCGACTTTCCCCGTTGAACCCGTGGTCGGCCTTGATTGCTTCCGTGAGAGCTGTAATACCTCGTCGACATTGCCCATGTGTAGAGACAGTAAGGCACGCACTTTCTACACCCCAGTCCTCATCGGAGTTACCAAAGAGCATTACTAGCTCATTTGCAGTGAATGCTTGCAAATCTGAAACCGGAAAGACTTTTGAGAACCCTTCTCTGAAGGCTTTAGCCTGTGCCCGAGCTCCTGTGCCGATAATTGCGTCCAAAACTTCGTGGATATATTGTTCCACATTGTCCGATGTCACAGAAATGTCGCGTCCACCAGGCTAGTTGTTGGAAATCGGTCAGAAAACGCTTTCGCGAGGGGATTCACCGATAACATACTCTTAGCTCAATGTCATAGCCTGGCAATGTGAAGTCCAGAGCAAGATCCTCGACATTGACAATGTCCATTAATGCCACTTTGCGAAAAAGCTGCTTAACGGAACTAAGGACGCGAGTGCATGGCACATGGACACCGAGAGACTAACCTTCTCCGCTTGCCCTTTGATGGCTGCATAGTTCTGCAACTTTGCAAGCGAATTCGCAAGGTCATTGTCGACCAACTAGGATATAATGAGTAAGGATTATCAGAAGCAAATGACCACGCACCCTCAGTGAATCAATGGTCAAAGGTACTTCTTCACAAAGGACGAGCTTGACGAAGATCTTGTTGAGAGAAAGATCAATGATTCTGGAATCCAGCATTGCTTTAGCCACATATTGTCCGATCACCCGAAGGATATGGGTCCGTTTCCTTCAGAGCGAGTCAGCAATGTAAAATAATCATGGTGAGCCACATACTGTCCACCGTCGTTTGCGATATCGTCGGGACTGATGGGTGCTGGATAAAGCCCAGTAGGGTGGTGGACATAAAGTCCCAAAGAACCTGCATCCGCATCACGCCAGATCTTCAGATCCTTACGTGCAAATTCTCTGGAAACAAGGGAGTAGAACTCCAGGGTTGGTCCGAGTCCAGTACCAACTTCTTCGAAATATTCCACTTCTAAAACCGAAGAAGATGATCCATAAAGTTCGAACACCTTCACTGCAGACTCCAGAATGTGTTTGCGTGATATACGGACTTTCTGGCGCTGAAGCCGACCAAGGAATCCGATTCCATCATCACGGCGTGAGGTATCCTGTCCTCGACTTTGCTGACTTTGCCACTTAAGGATAAGGCGTGCATAACCAAATGACGTGGACTGCAAGTAGTTGTACCGAGTGGCAAATGGGAAGAGGAAGGGGAAGTTTTGGGGAAGGTCGATCGCCCAGTCGGGTAAACAGGAACTGGATGTAACATTAGCGATCTACTTTACGTGAAACATCAAAATACACAAACCTCGCAACGATCATCGGTTCTTCTAATTGTCGCGTGAGCTTAGCTGTTAACTTATTGTTAATAAACGCCGACTCGGGCAGAGCATGCTGTTCAAGAGATTTGGTTGGTCGTTCGGCCTGCGCAGCGTTCAACTTGTGGAGAACCCGAAGAAGGCGTAATATCTTAGCATGCGCGGCGTCGTCAGGCAGCGAAGAAAGGGTAGGGCTAGGTGATCGGATCCGTGCGACCACTTCGCTTCGTGCTGAGGCGCAGACAATTAGTAGGGTTGACCAAGTTACGAACGGGAGAGAAATCTTACGTTCTTGGCTGGAGGGTGGTCCGCTGACTTTCTTGAACTTGACTGTGTATACCCCCTGCCACATTGCACTTGACGGCAACACGCCCACCTTCTTCCTTATCTCATGCTGATGGATTGCACCATATATCGTCAAGTCCAGTGGGAGTATGTGGTCGTCCATCGAAAACTCAAGATGCCAATCAGTGGGTTTTGTTTTGAGAGCCGCAGCGTACGAAGATTTCAGAACATTCCCTGGCCGACCCGACGACGTGGATGGTGCGCCCCCTCTCGTAGAGTTCGGTGTTGCTATACGCGTACCATCCGGCGTTTGCGCTTCGATCCTGCCATCATCTGCGGCATAGGAGATAAGTATAAGTGTTGTGACAAAATGTTGTACTACCTACCTTCGGCAACAGACAACGTCACGGTCTTGTCAGCTGCTAGATCTCCGTCCTCATCCTCCTCAAAGACCTATGTATATCAGTGTCAGAAAACTTACTCCTGGATCAGTCAAGCCTCACCTCTGCATCGACTTCATCATCCGTGAAATCAGCAGCAAATTCGCTCTCTGGAACCAATGGCTCTTCTTGTCTTGCAGTGATGTCCAAAGCTACAGCTGAGCTGCTTGTGGCGGAGGAAGCATTATCTGAGATTGCCACGGGTGGTCCTGAATTTCCGTTCTTCACGCTGAGACGCTGGCTACGTCTTTGACGAACTTCGGCGGGTGGTAGCGGAGGGTCTGACGATGAAGGAGGAGCCGTAGGTGCTAATGTAGCTTGAGTTGCATCATGGTCAGGTAGTGTCCGGGAGGCAGTTCCTAGGCTAAAGCCAGATCCAGCTGATGCTGCAAGCATGGTAGACAAGCGTCCGCTGGACATCAACCCTGCGACTCGAGGACGAAGATAATCATTCAGGGCCTGGAATGTGGCAATCGCATGAATTGAAACGACCATGTTCTGCAGGTTTCGGGGGATGTCTGAATCATCGTCCGCCACCAAACGGAGTCGTAGCTGGCGAGCAAGCAAAGATGGCGAACTTCGTTTCGAGTCTGCAAAAGCTGAGTCAGTGCGAATTGATGATATACGCAACGGGAAAAAATGTAATTACCATCACTGCCTTGAGCGATAGTGATCACTTCGAAGTTTTCCATCCTTGTTAAGCTTTCTTGTAGCTTCTTGACCAAAATGGCGAGGGGTGATTGATTCAGACCTCCAGCTCGGGATGACCGGGAGAAGGTCTCAAAAAGTATCTCTTGGCGGCGCTTGACCGGGACTATGTATTATTAGTACAAATCTCCTTGAAAACCTGAAGATGAACTGACCTGAACCCTTCTCTGTGGAAAATCGAAGAAGTCCCTCAACAGCGCCACTTCGAAGGAGTTCGAAACTGGAGACCGAGCTCTCTGAAGCAAAATGGTCCGCGAACTCTCTCCAAGTGGAAACCATAGCCTGCTCAGATACATCTGATATAGAAAGCTTTTTGACTAGGCGTCGAAGGTCATCGAACGAATCATCACCATTGCTGCTGCCATCGTCTTGGCCAAGCGAGTACTTGAACCGTATGACACGGGCGCGCAAGGTAATCCCATCTTCTGGTTCCAGGGAGAATATGTGATGTTTCTTGTGCCCTGAGATTGCGGATGGAGGGTAGATGGCAACATCTCCTGTAACAGAGAGATCAGGCACATCTTTCTCCTTTGGCTTTGATGTAGAAAGCGTTCTTGAAGCAAGGACCTCAATTTCATGGAAAACACCTTCTCTCCGTAATACTGGCTTGTATTCAGAAGGAAGCTTTTGCAAAAGCAGGTCAACAAGCTGAAGGACTCCGACGATGAGTGATGGGTGGTCCTTTGACGATAGGATGGATGACGCAAAGCTAGCAACCGGAACCAGCTGAGGAAGTGGTCAGAAGGGATCGCCAGAACGGATATCGGAAACCAGACACCGACATGTAGAGCAGTCCTCAGTTCGGTTCCCTCTAAGAAACCCACTGCCTTTAACAACCCTGTGAGCGTCTTGACACGGATCGGTGTGATCACGCTCGCGGCATACACATCAATGAGAATGGGAACCATCAGTTGCATGAAACGTCCAACGACCTCTGGCTTCGAACGCAATAACTCTGTTCTATCTGAAAGAGGTTCTGCACCAGAAACAGAAGGCATTGCCTCATCAGTATCCTGAGCCTGAGCATCCGACTCCTGAGTGGAATCGTGATGCCCGGCGACGTTCTGTGACGGATCTGGTGGCACAACTGAATCGGTGAAGGGGTGGGGTAAAGCAGCCTGGTAGCGAGCAGCGGCGCGATCGGCTTTAGCCCTGGCCTTAATCATCCGCGCTAAAGCCTTATCCGTGTAACCCTTGTGGTCGAAAACCCCGTCTAGAAGAGTATAAGCGACCCTATCTGTAGACAGATGGTGGTTCTCTACCTTTCGGAAGAGGTGGCATAAGCTCAGATGTTAAACTGAGCGCTTCTTCTACTTGGTCTTTAGAACGATGTGCCAAGTTCTCCATTACCGTCATATGTGTGACATCACCTCCAAGGCCCTGACCGCCCTCGACCATTTCGGCAGATGCAGAAGGTAGCACACCCGTAAGAATTTGGTAGAGCGTATCCACGATGTCTGCTTGCAAAAGAGTGATAGTAATTCGGGGACTAGCGCGAGCCGCAGTAGCCAAAGCCCGCAGAAGCAAGGTGTAGGTGTTCGCTGCAATCAGGGGCGATCCTCCTGAGGGCATAAGGAGGAGGTTTATGGCACGGATTGCTGCTTCATTCAAAAGGTTCTCGAGGTTCTCCGTGGATGCACGATGATAGGAGTCGATGATCCGAATAACACAAAGACACGCAAACTCAACTAGTCTTTGATCAGAGTAGCCCAGACAGTTGCGGACTATGGGCCAGACGCCAAGTACCATGGCATAGTGGTCAGAAGAGATATTCCTGCAACAGTTCGCAGCAGCTTGAAGTGCAGTTCTTTGGACAGCGATGGAGAAAAAGTCGAGATAGTTTAGGAGAGCTGCGAGTCCATTTTCACGAACGATGGAACTTGGGAACTCTTCCGAGATCTTTTCCAGCGTCTGTGACAGCATATGTCAGCAAGACCGAAGAGCACAGGAGACGGAACATACACTGAGGGTTTGTTCCGCTAAATCGATATAAGAAATCTCTATCAGCTTGCTGCAGAGAACAGGGATAGCGCCATGATAAACTACGGTATGGGCCACTCCCGGAAGGGCTTCCATGAGGTTGGCGAGGCATCTACAAGCAAGCATTTGAGCCTCGAGGTTATCGTCCCCTTGGAAACTCCCTCCTGAGCTCATTGCCAAGGCTGCTGCGAGAGCGGCGTCGGGATCATGATCTTCATCGTCACCCCCTTCATCATCCTCGTCTTCGTTCACGCTTTGTCCTCCCAGTATCTTAACGAGCTCGCGCACAAACTCTTCGACCTGGAATGATCCAGCTAGGGTGTCCTCAGTGGAGATGGAAAGTAACTCGCTCAATTCTTGTAGAGTCACGAGACGAGTATGTGGATTGGCGGTGGACTTGATATTGTTCAGCATGGTCTTCAGGCGTCCAGAGAGGGATACCATGTACGACCCTAGGTGGCGATAGTCGCCGAAGATGGCCATCGCAGCAGTCTCATCCAGGCCACCGAACCCTCGGGGCCCATCTGCCGGAGACCTCTCTTCTTCGTCTCCACCCTCATCACCATCGCCCTCTGGAGGTAGAGGTTCATGATCATGATCATCTGCGTCGTCATCATCATCTACACAACTATCCCGGCGATCTTCCTGAGGGGGTTCTTCACATCGGAGTATGTTGGCATCAGCCATGTCGATGTCTTCATCATGAATGCGTGAAGTGCTGGGAGTGGCAGCAGTCTTCGCCTTTGCCGCCAACTTGCCTTTTGTCGGAGAAGACCTGGGGGAGGGGTCTTAAGTACATGTCTGTGCGAATGACAATCGCACGTACTTAGACTTTCTCGGCATTGGTGCAGAGATCGAAGTTGAGGGACCGGCTCGGGATCTCAGGGAATATGCGGAAGTTCTGGTGCGTTTGAAAGATGACAGTGCAGGTGAATTAGCCCCTTCTTCTTCTGAATCCGCTTCAGGTGCGGCCCGCTTCTTCCCTTTCCGGTCCTTTGATGGTTCGTTGATAGTGAGAGGTGAGGTTGAGGCTGATGGGAAAGTGGCCCTTCTTGCCCTGGAACAGCGGGAGGTGATGAGCGTCAGATAGAGTGGAGTCGCAAGGTTCACAGGATGACATACCTTTTGGAAGCCCGGCCAGAATCGTCGGCAGAGTCCCTTGCTTTGCCTTTTCCTGAAGTAACTTCACGGGATCGTTTGTTCTTTGAGCTGACTGCACGATTGTTTTCCGAGGGTGCAGTTGATTGCTCCACTGCGTCTCCGTCCTTGTCTCTTGCTTGTTCGCGTTCCTTCTCCTTCTGCCTAGCAGCCTTGACTCTAGCGCTGCAGCGCAGTGATCTTGATTCAAAGACGGTAGTTGAGGTGGGAGTGGCTAGAAATTGGACTGATTCTGATTGGGGTAGCTGAGAGGTGCTGGAGCTTGTGGCTTCTTGTTGATCGATAGGTTGGAAGTCCATTTAGAGCATACTCCCAGCCATCGATTCAGAGAAATAAGCAAAGGTCTAAGACAAGGTCGCAGTTGAGGAGAAAGAGACAGGAGGAATGCTGGACAGTGAGCGTGCTAATTGAAGTAGTTATTGCTTCGGCCACAACGTAGGCGTGGGAACGCAGCAGCGCCAGTACCAGTGGCGTGTACTCCGTCCGCTACCAACATAAAATACCTCGAACTTTGGGCAGGTGTCAGACCACCGTTGATTCCCTAAGAATCTCGTCCACACTCCCGACAAGTACCTCCACGATCCTCCCAATCTCCGCTACCGTCGCATTATACGCAGGACCTAAAACAAGATGATCCCCTTTCGAGCCATCCAGGCTGGCTCCTCCGTTAAATGCCATGATAATCAGACCGTTCTCGAGGCACCGTGCTTGAACGAGCATCGCAAATGTATTTCCCTTGAAGTCAAGTTTTGCAGCTTCATGGCCTGAGAAATCAAATTCAATGCCCCAGAACGCGCCGCGACCACGAATGTCGAATGTGAACGGTTTGGCTGCGGTTCCTTCTGCCAGTAGTCCCCGACGAAGGAGCTTCTCCATCAGTTCACCATTCTGCAGGACCTTCGGGAGTAAGTCCTCCTCTACAATGACCTGTTGCACGGCAAGGGATGCGGCACAAGCCAAAGGGTGCGCCTGCAACAATGTTGAGGCAACGCTGCATTAAAAAAAAACAACTGCGCCACCTGATAAGTGTGCCCGTGCTTCAACAAGCCTGATCCACCTTGTATACCTCTTGAAACCCTGGGAGACAGGAGTACTGCCCCGATAGAAGCATACCTATTAAGTTTTCTATCAGATCACTGTGCTTGATATGCGCCATTACATACCCTCCACCGAGACCCTTGGCAACTGCCTGTAGATCAGGAGCTGCCCCATCTCCAACACTCTGCCACGCGTGCAGAGAGCCCATCCCTGAAAAGGGAGGTCATGACTCTCCTCGCCTGGCAAGAGAATTTGGCTTACTGCCCATCCCAGACATTACCTCGTCCAAAATGAACAAGGCTCCATATTTTTCGCAGACAGACTTCATCGCCGCGAAGTATCCCTCTGGGGCACTGAGGACACCAGCGGTAGCACCAACAACTGTTTCTGCGACAACTTGGCTGCTCCTTAGTGATACGGGACGGCTGAGGGTGGAGAGAACTCACACCCTATCACGGTCTCCGGGCCAAGTTCAATGAACTTGTGTTCTAACTCTCGTCGAAGACCCTCGACATATTGTTCTTCTGTTTCGTCTGGTTTTTGAAAGCGTTTTGCGTATGCGGGGGAAACATGATGGAAATGTTCATTATCAATGATAGCTGCATAAGGTGCACGTCGAGCGGGGTGATGGGCAAGCGCCAAAGTGCTCAAAGTATTGCCGTGGAACGATAACTGACGAGCAATGAAATTCCTCCTTCCGGGTTGTCCGATTTCAACGAAATACTGTGATGACATGTGGTAGTGATGAGAGACGGAAAAATATCACTGACCTGCCTAGAAAGTTTGATTACAGCTTCCATCGCCTCAGAGCCTGGGATTAGCGAACGTTAAATATCACATCGTACCAGCTGGGAAGCAATACTTGCCACCAGATGCGTATACTACCTGTTCAAACGCTCCATCACTTGAATCGACAAGAAACTCGGCAAGCTGCTCTGCAGGTTTGCTGGATAGTTGCATGTTATATACATCTATCAAAGGTCAGGTGGGCATCAGTCATATCGGAATCTGTTGAGACGGACAAGGAAGAGTATCGAGTTGTTTTTTGATAGCTGCGATGACTTTTGGATGACTGGTGCCGATGCAGGAGACGGCTGCCCCTCCAGTACCATCGATCACACGGTGACCGTCTTCAAGGTCGATGTAGACACCCTCACTGTGAACTGCGATGGGTGGTGTCCATGGTGTCCTGTGTAGGATAGAAGTAGGTCGTCTTAGGTAGGAAGACAGTCGTCGGATGGAGGCGATGGAAGTAAGCATTGGAGTGAACGATTTGCAACAGTCAGAAGCGTCTGGACAATAAATGGGCGATGCCATACATTTACATACTTCCGACGGGCATGATACTGATAAGAAGTAGGTCCAAAGGGATCCAAGCGAAACAGAAGGAGAATTCGGGCGGAACCAAAAGCTGACTCAAGACTCGGCACTTTCTGCGTGGGATTGGTTATTGTCGTTTCCAATTGAGCTGGCGGCGTCCAAAATTGCCCGCAACTCGCCTCCTGAGAGCCGACATGAGAACTGCGATATCTCGAGAACCGCACAGACAAATGACTCAATCTGAACCAGCAAGACTGCCTGCAGGACCACCACGCCTGTCTTGAGATTTGAGTGTTCTTTGTGCATCATCGACAGATCCAGTTCCCCGCCCGAACGAATGCGACGGTCGCAGTCCAATCCAGATTCATAGAAATTTGGCTCAGAATATAAGTAACAGGGAAGGGGTTATTATGACTGGATTTCCCACGTTGTTGTAACAGTTTTCACTGTAGCCTCCTCCCATCCTCTTCCGTACGGCTTCCGTACGTGTCTGCAAGTCCGTAAATTTCTTGTGTGTAATGAATGTACTGCAAAGTCCCTACATAAGGCTATTGTATAGACATGGCAACCCGGCATCTTCTAGCTGGCATCGAACTTCATCGAGGTCCAGATGCGGTATCGCTTTTGTCACAACGGCAGGGGCCTGACGTCGAGTACTAGTGCGGGGGGGCACAGCACGTAAATTATAACGGATACACATACTTACCATGGCCAACCAAAGAAACAGCCAATCATCGCTGGGTGCCATGGCTCAATAATTGTGGGACTCTGAAGCATCTAGATCCATCATATAAAAGACCTACCGATTTGTACTCAGCGCCCCGAAGATGTCATCTCTCCACTACAATGGCTCTTCCCGCTACTACAAAGAGCTCACAGAGCTACCAATACCGACATCGGCCAAGTTTATCAATGACCCATCAACATCTGCATTCTCAGGTGAGTAACTCACTCACATAAGTTACAACGACGACCTTCCGCATCTCTTATCCTTCTAGTCATTCGCGTTTCTTATTCTATACGTGATCATGAACGAAACGTGAAGCGATCCATCACGAAAACCTTCACCTTAGAGGGGCCTGATTCCCACATCGCTGCCCTAGTAATACCACCAGCGATCAGTCATGATCCGTCAGAGATCTTGGCGTTTCTCCATGCACCGTCTGAGAGCCGTCACGCGCTCCTCAAAGAGCTCTCCGATGATAATGGTGCCAAGAAACGCTATGTGGAGGTCTGGTCGGGCGCCCAGCTTGAAGCATCACTCGAGGTTACCAAGGAACATGGGCAGTTCCACGTAGATGGTATGACTTTCATTGCAATGCTACGCTTGACGTGTCTCACCCTCTTTTCCCGTTCAGATTATTTCAAATCGTTTTCATTCACTCCATCCGAGACCGCGTTGGTGTATACAGCTGAAGCCAACCCCGAAACAATTGAGAAACAAGAAGATGATCCATTCCCAAAGTTCCGCTTCACACCCCATTTCGGGGAGCAGTTGTACACTAGGAAACGACCTGCCCTCTTCATGTTCCGCTGGCGGTCCAGGAACAAGGTGCTGCATGACGGCTCTGATACCACTCAAGCTGCCTCTGTTACCATGCTGTCGTTTGATCAGCCTCCTAACATCCCTGTCCTGTTTGGCCAAGCAACCCTCGTTACTGAAACGCGTCTCTTTGCCACGGGATACGAGCAAACCGAAGACGGAAAGTTGTTGGGTGTCAAGGGATGTTTCAACCGTCCATCCAGCATTTGGGAAATCATCCTTCCGGATGACACTTCAGGAAATGTAACTGCCGCGATCACATCGTGCAAATCCACTAAAATCGCGACTCCGGGACGCTCTTGTCGTTCACCTCGTGTTCTATTTGGCAAGGATCGTGTTCCGACGACCCTTCTGTGGCTCTCGAACCCTGTGGGAGGTGCACATGCTTCGACGGTGTCCCTTCACTCTCGTGATCTAAAGGGTACGGCAGGCGACAAGATTCTTGTGGACTCAGTATACGATCCTTCTGAGTCGGCTGGGGAATTCCCGGGCTTATATACTGAGTACGACCTAGTCGATTGCCCATTCCTTCGACTCGGGGATCGGACGTACGTTATGGTACAGTCGCTCTGGCGCTCTCGTCCGACATTACTTTCGATCGATGTGGAGGACGGCGCTGTTAACGATGTGACAACCAATGAGTGCTCAAATGCCCAGAGTTTGCATAGTTGGAGTTTACTTGGCACCGACGGAGCACGCTCAGTGATATGCTCTCGGAGCACCCCAACATCTCCACCCGAAGTTGTTCTTTTAACCTGGATGAAAGAGGGTAATCCACCAAATATTACCGTTATTGATAGACCACCCGTGTCTCAGAAACGTGCGTATCGCAGACAGAATCAATTCCCGATCTCTGATTTGGGTGGCAGTTCTAGAAGCCCTCTCGTGCCTCGATGCATGCGTCATACCCATTCCTAACAGATTTCCCGTCGAGACCATCGTCATTCGCTCGAAGGAGTCATCGACTCAAGAACGCAAGCCAATCTGCTTGACGGTCCCACACGGAGGACCACACGCGTCCAACGTCACGTCCTTTACGCCAGGCGTTCTCGCTTATGCACTAGAAGGCTGTGAGTCCACACAGAGCCCATCTTTTGCATCTTTCGTGCTGGAGATTGAATCAGACGTCTAGATACTGTGTCTTTGCCAAATTACACTGGTTCCATGGGGTTCGGAGAGAAATATATCCAAGAACTTCTTGGAAAATGTGGGACGCTCGATGTTGTGGACTGTGTCGCGACGGTCGAGGAACTCATCAAGCTTGGACTGTCTGAACCAGGGAGACAAGTCGTCCAAGGCGGGAGCCACGGAGGCTTCCTCGCTGCACACCGTAAGTGTCGAGAACTCCCTCCAAACACTCTGCTCTTCGTCGATTTGTCGACCTCACAGTCAATTTGGTAGTCATCGGCCAGTATCCCGACGTGTTCAGCGCAGCGGTCATGCGCAACCCCGTCATTTCTGCCGGCGAGCTCTGTGCCTCCGACATCTCTGACTGGCCCTACCACGAATTTGGACTGCCGTTCGGGCCTGGAACGCACGTCACCCCAGACATCTTTGCGCATCTGTACGCAGCGTCGCCGATCGTACACGTGGATCGCGTCAAGACGCCGGTGCTGTTGTTGTTGGGCGAGGACGATCTGCGGGTGCCGCCGACGCAGGGGAAGGGGTATTATCATGCACTCAAGGGGAGGGGTCGCGTCGTGGAAATGTTGGTATTTCCAAAGGAAACGCATCCGATCGATGGGGTGGAGGCAGCGAGAGTGGCATTCGAGGCTGGGCGAGACTGGTTTCGTGCGTTCGCGCAGGGTGACTGAAAGTCGCGATCGAGCTGTGTTAGTGCCTAATCGAATCCTGATACGGATGCTTCAAAAGAGCGAGGATCGCGACTGGCAGGGATCGTTATGATCATTCTCTACAATTGTATAAACGGGGGCCCTTCTTGGAAGCATCTTTACACTGACACCCGGAGGGTATTTCTTAGTCGTTCAACTCTTCACCGCTTAAGCAAGGCATCCGTCAACCTATAGTGTACATTGCTTTCCATTCCATCAAGCCATTAAAGCTGTTGATCCTGACATGGAGGACCTCAAAGGAGTTATATTTCTGACAGTGGGGTAACTGCCTCCTTCAATCCCTTTCTCTGGAGGTCAAACCCCTTGAGGTCATATTATAACAGGAGGGTACAAGGGTGCTCCTGTTGTGCAGGGCAGAGAAGAGAGAGGTGAGTTGAGGATGCTCACCAAGATAGAGACTAAAGTTCTTGTAACCAAGTTTGGGTTAATTGAGATTGATGAGATCAACCCTTGTAGAGCTTTTTAGAAGTTTGATCTCAAGGGAAAATGAATCTCATTATTAATTACATCACAGCACTTATCGCCTTTAAATACATCCAGGAACATGTATGTACTTGTGTGTGATGTAGCTAGAACAAGGTTGATGATGTCAGAATGACATCATAGGATCTGTTATGCTGCTCCACTAATTTGAAATAGGTGGAGTTGAGTCTGGGTTGACCCAACACAGCAGCTGTGAAGTTAGGAAAGCTTTAGACCAATGACATCATAGCTGAGTCATAAAGACTGCATCTAGATCATCATGTAGACAATCCTTAAGTGTAATTAAGTTTACACTTTAATTAAGTTTGACTGATGTGTTAGTCAAGCTTAATATTTGACTTATGTATGTCTTTAGTAACATGAATAGTATATTACCACTACAGTCTGCTTGTATTAACAGAGCACAAGACCTAGTGTTTGATTCACAGAATCTCAACATATTATAGAATTACAAAAGAGAGGACATTATTTACAATCACATGTAGCATTCATTTAAGGGTGCCTTGTCATTGAGACAAACCTCTAATTGGACCAGGTGAGAAAAGGAGATCCAGCAAAGAGATCAGCACAAGAAGGAATTATTAGGAGGACTATCAGTTGAACATGCCTTCTGGTTCTTTGGGATTCCAAACTCAACATTAACTATGAGGGTGGTGTTAAGCACCAGATCATCATATGTCCAAGTACAAGCTCTTGTGATCATCCAAGATTATGTCTTGAGTGTTATCTACAGGCAGTGTGGTGGAATCCAACTGCTTTCCATCAGAAAGAGGACAAAAATGCCAATTTGAACTCTGGTCCAGAATCTTTGTGGTGGATGAGCAATCTACAGTCATCACTTTGGTAGATCATGAACATTATGACTAGCAATCAAACCTTAAGACCTTGAGTCCATTGCCATAAAACTGGAAGAGTGGTTGCAATTTTACACTTGAATCTCAACAGACCACATCTCATTGTTCACCTGTGTCTCCAACTTGTCCTTTCACTAGTCCTGCTCATGATTTTCACACAATGGGACAAACTGAATATTCATTGACATCATCTGACCAGTCTTCCACTGCTCCTTGTTAGAGTTGTGCAGATGAACTCCAGTATAACTCTGGAACTCCAGAGCTAGTGTTATAGGACCTTGGCTTCACCTTATGTGGTGCACCACTATCCAAGTCTCAGGGTTGTGGTTCTGTATTTGCAGAGGGTCAGAGATGCAGAGTTGAGTCATCTAGACTTGAAGGAGAATGAAGATATCTGTTGGAGTTTGGTGGAGAGCCGAGTGTCAAGCTGATCAAGAAGAAAACATTGAGTACTCAATTCAATATTATGACTGGATATGTACAGCAGAGATGGTACAGAATATATAGTATGAAGGAGCATCAGATTTGTAATGAAGTTGTAATGGATGAGTAATGAAATGGAGTCAGGGATCTGTGAACCAGAGCTGCACACCAGTTGTGCAGTTTGCTGGAGCTGTGCTGCACAGCAATGGAGAAAGGTACAGAGTGTGAGAACTAACTAAATAGGGAACAAGGAAGTCATGTGATATATCTACATAGGTCTGAAGTTATGAGAGTGCATAATTGGTGAGTTCTCACCAGAGATACAAGTGGAGTTGGTTCTGGAGAGACCAGAGTTGTTATGGATATGACACTCCTAGCTGAAACACTGCAAGGAGAGTTGATTTGCTTCCTTTGATGATGTCTCACCTGAATCATGACCTCAGAGGAAAAAATCAACTGCATTCAGAGTCTGAGGATAGAGAATAGCAGCTTGCACTTGATGAATTCAGCTGCCACCCAGGCCCATCTATGCAAGTATGGCTATAGATTTCATCTATTTAATCAGATCTAGGCACAAGTGGGAAGTCCATCTGGACCTGGGACACACATACCCATGTCTACCTCTGCCTAGGCCATGCTGGGTTCCAGTACATTGCTGTTACAGCTGATGTTGGTGTCTGGACATGAACTTGGATCTAGTTTGATAACTACATGCATGCACATGTCAATGCATTTAGCAAGCAACCTGTCATGAGCTCTGATGAGAAAAACAACATGGAGATTCTTGAAAAAAGGTTGCCATTCTCACCAACAAGGTGTCACAACATGGCAGGACAAGACTCAGAAGCATACCCTAGCTTTGGCTGTGACCTCAAGCATGCTCAAGAAGGATGTCATCTGTGCAGTAGATGGACAGCAGGCTTTTTAGCAGAAAGGTGGTGGTAAGGAGGACACTGTTGGAGAGAAAAAAGAAAGTTAAGGTGGTGTTACAACTACCTCAAATAGAGGATAGGCATAGCCTCTAAAGAGGATCTCAGATATTGAGAACAAAGGAGAGTGGGGCAAGCTGCTCTATAAGGATGAGATACAAGAGTTCTAGAAGAACAAGGCTTTCTGCTTGTCCTATCTCAATGATCAATCATCAAAGAGAAGACTGCCTGATGATATATTGTCAATTGGGTGACAAGAGGTTCCCTTAGAATGGTGTAGCCTCAAGAGTGCTACAAAGTCTCAAAAAGCAGGAGGTTCCTGGCAAGGAACTAAGAGCTGGGATAAGGAGTGGAGCAAAGACCCAGTGTATTGTGATACACAAAGGGGAGGTCTAGCTTGAGAAATATGAGTACAGGATAAAGAAGTTTATATAGGCATAGGATGGGTTAAGGGTAGATAAGGATGAAGTTGCTGACTGAGTAAATGAAATCACATGGAATGTGATGGAAATGAATGAGGAGTCATGATATTGTAGTCAGCAATGAAAAGAAAAGAATGTTCAAGTTGGGACTTATACCCATGTGTATGTAAGCAATAAAGGAAAAAGGGGCTGATCATAACATTACCCCCTTAGTATGTCCAAGACATTGACGAAGAACTAAATATCAATGTACTGCCCACCTCCAGGGGAACCAGTCATGTTGGCCATACCTTCCACAGTATATTCTTTATCGCCATCAGACAGAAGATGATGGGGGAAAGCAGAACATCTAGGTGGGGGAACTGGAACAGATTGGCCAAAAGTGCCATGCCTGATGTGGGTGAGATAAGTGCTGGGGGTATGACCTGTGGGGTGATACCTAGATGGTGAGCCTCTCAAGCTGTGTGATGATAGAGGTGAGCTCAATGAGGGAGGGGTCAATTGGTGCTGGCAAAAAGGATAGCACATCTGAGCATGTCCAGGGATGAAGTTGTGGCAGATAGGGCACTTGTAGTCTGGGCAGAAGATACACTGATGGTCAAGATGGTGATAGAAGTGGCAGGTCTTGCTATAGTGAGGATGGAATGGGTGAAGGGGGATGGCTCCTTCATTTCCAGTCCAGTGGGCTTTAGCATGTTTGATGGTGGTGAGTTCTGCAGAGATCAATGGTTCTGAGGACATGGAAGGGGTATGGGGTAGTTGGGACTTAATGAGATTCCAGAGGTAATGATTGACATCTGCTAGAAATTTGTCCATTTTCAATTGATGCATCATCATCAAGAGGAGTTTCTTCAGCTCTTTCTGAATGTCTCTAAGATGTTGACTGATATGAGATGTGGTTTGATCTGTGATATCAGGGAGAAGGTCTTTGGCCATGAGAGAAAGTTATTGAGTCTGAAGGAAGCTGCAATAGAGGGTGTACAGTGGAGAGATGATGTTGAGGTGGGACAAAATCATGGAGGAGAGATGAGAGTCAGTCAGCTGCTTGGTCATCAGTCTGAGGTATGCATCACCAGAGAGTTCTTGATGGAGATTGTGAGTGAAGGATGGAATGGTGACTAAGGTCACCAGATGAGGAGGAACAGCTGTCACAGCTGGCAAGACAAAGGTGGGAACAGGGGTAATGATAGCATCCCTGAACTGGGAGCAGTGCTAGATGGGCACATCTGCACCTGAGATAACTTGAATGGGCTCACCATCCAGAAAGAAGGTGGTGGTCCAGCCAGGGGTGGCTATAGTGAAATATGATTCTAAAGTGCTAGAAGGGATAGAGGAAGGAGATGAAATGGTATCTATGAGGGTGAAGGAAATGATAACAGGAGAGAAAGACATAACTTTGTTTATTTTTGAGGGTGGTTTTTGTTTTGAGTGACAGTTTTTTCTGAGAAAGTGTGAGAAGGAAAAGTGGAGGGATGGAGTTTTTTATATCTATCTAAAGTGAACTGAGAATGTTTCAAGTTCTGTTCTGGAATTCAGAAGTCTTTTTCAGCAGAATATTCCTTTTAACAGATCAGAAATGTGCATGATGATGGTGCACCATGGTGTTTTAAAAATTTCTCTATTTTGTACTCTTTCTCACCCTCTACAAGTTCTGGAGGAGGTCTTGGGAAGTTTTTGCTGTGGATGATATTTTCTCTGTATGGGGAAAGAAATGAAGCATGAAATATGGGGTGGATCTTCCAAGCCTGTGGAGGATGGAGTTGATACATGATTGGAGATAGTACATTTGTTATTGTAAAGGGTCCCTTCCTCTTGAGTGCAAACTTCGGGTTCATGATGGAGCAATGGAGATTCTTGGCTTCAAGCCAAACCTTATCTCCTTTGGAGAATGGGGTGAAAGAGCATTTATTTCACAATGCCATGATTTGTTGTGTGAGTTCATGGGCTGCAAGGGCTTTGTCCCTCATTGCAGACAAGGATTTCAGATGGAGGTCAATGGTGAGGAGTGGGGAGTTGGGGAGGACAGAAGTGACTTGCCAGTGACAGAGTGAAGGTGGTGATTGTGTGCAAATTCAGCATGAGTAATCTGATCTGACCAGGAACCAGGGTTTGTGCCACAGAAGATATGAAAGTACATTTCAACTTCCTGATTGACATGTTCAGTCTCACCATCTGACTGGAGATAATAAGCAGTAGATAGGGAAAGGTCGTAATTTAGAAGACAACCTAGCTCTTTTGCAAAAGAAGAGGTAAACTGTGGGCCTCGGTCAGAGATGATTTTGTCATATAGGGCAAAATGGAGAAAGACTTTGTGGAAAAAGAGGGTTGCAACACCCTTAACAGTGATGGCTTTCTTGGTAGAGCAAAGAATTACCCCCTTAGTAAGCCTGTGGTTGACCACAACCAACAGGAAATTGAAGCTGGAGGAAGAGGGGAGATCTGTGATGAGATCACACAAGATCTGCTGAAAAGGGCACATGCATGAGGATTTAATTGATGTCAAGGGGGGAGTGGTAGGACAGATGTTTGGCTTATTCTGTTGGCAAATAGCACAGCCTTCTACATACTCTTGGATGAACCGGGCCAATATGGGCCACCAGAATTTGGCAGAGACAAGCTGTTAGGTTTTCAAATAGTCAGGGTGTTCAGTGATTTCATGGTCATGGCAGTGAGTGAGTACCTCATGATGGAGGTTGTCAGTGGAGGGAATGTAGATCCATCCCTTATATGAGAGGACTCCATCAGTATATGACCAATCAGAAAGGCAGAAGTGGAAAGCAGGGGGTACCTCTTCCTGTGGTGCTTGGAGAGTCTGAAGGATGAGGGGGTCAAGGGATGAGGAGGAGGCAAGTTTGCCTGCTAATGAGGAGTTGATGAGGTTGACAAAGAGGGATTTAGAAAGCAGGGTCATTCCTACATCGTCTTCTTCATCTATGATGAGTTCAGAGCAGTGTAAAAGAGTATCAGGGGCAGCAAGCTGGGAACCAGAAATGTGGACCATTTTCAGGTCAAAATCTGCTAGGTCAAAAAGTCATTGTGCTTGTCAATGGTTCAGATTCTGGGGTTGACAGATGTACATCAGGTTCTTATGATCTGTAAATGCTTGGATGGAAAATGGGAAGCTGGAGAGGTAATGTCTCCAGGCTTTCAGAGCTCAGATGATTGTGAGGAGTTCACAGTTGTAGATGTCATAGTTCCTCTAAGCAGGGAAGAATGACTGAGAGAGGTAAGAACAGGGGTGCCAGTCTCCATTGGCATTGGTCTGGAGGAGAATCACTCCAGTGATAAACTTTGACACATCAGTCATGATGGTGAAGGGTTGGAATGTATCAGGAAGGTGAAGGACTGGCTTTAACAGGAAAAGCACCTTCAGTTCATCAAAGGACTTCTGGCAGGTGGGAGTCCAATCTCAAGAGAAATTCTTCTTTGTAAGATCTATCAGGGGATGGGCTATGGAGGAGTAATTATGAATGAATTGCTGGTAGAAGTTGGCAAACCTGAGGAAGGATTGGACATCTTTGACTTTTGTTGATGTGGGCCAGGTGGCAATTCCATCAAGCTTGATGGGGTCCATGGTGATTTGTCCAGGTTTAACAATCATTCTGAGGTATTCCACCTTGGAGGCAGTGAAGGTGCACTTTTCGAGCTTCAAGTGCAGGTTGAGTTCTTGCATCCTCTGCAGAACATGCTTGGTTTGCTCCTCATGGAGTTCAGGGTCCAGAGAAAAGATAAGGTGGTCATCCATTGTAAGGAGCTGTTGCTCCTTAGGTCTGTATCTGGTCATTCTATATCTATTTGACTTTCACTAGGTTGTCATTGAGTCATCAAGCATCCATGTCCATCTGTGTTCAATCCAGTTTCAGTCTGCCCTACTCATATGTATTCATTTCTTTGTATCTGTTTCCTTTCAATCTGGTCTGTCTACTAGACTGACTCCTACTATACATATAGTGTACCAGATGCTATGTACAGGATGCTCTGTATTGTGATCTGGTTACTGGATTTACATCTCTTTTTCCTTCTTTATGTTTATTTAGAGTCTCAGATGTGCCCAGACTATAAAAGTTGTGTTTCACACACAGTGCTGGATATCTAATTAATTATCTATCACTTAGTTTGAGTCTGAGTCTTTAGTTCTGATCAATCCAGTCATATCTGGATCTCTTCTCTTCTCTTTCTCTCTTGATTCTAGAAGAATCAAGTACTGTGCTCATCAGCTGTGTCTGAAGCATTAGGAGCTCTTCTAGATTGACTATCAAGGAGTCCTATAAGCCCTGCAGTTGCATTCTCTTGATTCTCTACCTGCAATTCCCCTGGGATGAATCTATTGTTCCTTCACTTTCTTTCTTTGTGTTACTGACCTGCTAGTTTCCTGTCTGGAGATCTATAGTAGTCTAGGTTGGTCAACCTCTCTTCATCTGAAGCCCACCATGAGGGGCATTCAGATGAGCTTCAAGGGAGCTCCAGGCCCATCTGACCTCCAAATTTTTTTTCTTGACCTAGCAACTGATCAATAACAGCTTCAATACATCTGACTTTCACAACCATCAATCTGCCATCAGTCTAACCACTCAACTCCAGTCTGACTGCACCAGATGTCATTCCTGTCATCCAGTATTCTCTCCTTCACATTTCAGGTGCTTTGTGCCTTGATTTCACATACCTTTCTGTCATCCATCATCAATTAACCTTTGATTGTCCCATTCAACTATCATTTCTACTTCATTTTCTTGCCTATATTCTATCTGCTCTCATTTGATCTGGTCCAGTATCCTTGATTCAGATCTGGTTTCATTATGTTCAACCCCTTTCATCACAGATTGTCCATGCATGGTACACCAACTGCACCTTCATTCAACAGGCTACCCATTACACTTTTGTGCTTTCTTGAAGATATTGACGATTTTTGCACACAGAAAGGTCTCATTGACCAACAGAGGATTGAATGTGTGCTATACTATGTGCCCCTCAATGAAGCAGAGCTTTGAAACACACTCTCTGAGGCAGATAGCGCTACACTGGATTGGTCTGCATTCACAGCAGCCCTCATTCTGCTTCATCCTGGTTGCAAATCCAGTAGTTGTTATTTCAAAGACAACTTGCTGACCTTCATAGATGCATCACAGTTGAAACCACTCCAAGGTCTCAACAACCTCAGATCATATCATCATCAATTCTTAAAGATGTCATCACTGCTAATCACACTTCACAAGATATCACAAGCAGACTGTGAATGCCTCTTTGAGAGAGGGCTGCCACTCGAGGTCTGTGACCTGGTCCATGACTGGTTGGCTATCGTCTGATCCAACATCCACCCAGATGGTTCATATCTGATAGCAGACACATTGGCTGCCATCACATTCTTCTTTCTTTTCATGCACCTTCTTTCAAGCCTGTTGTGGCTCATTCATTATTCATTTCTACTCCATTGTTGCAGGTACTCAGGCCTGCATCCATCTCATCCATTGATCCAGATCATGCAGGTCTGGACTGCATTCATATTATGCCATCTATCTCATTTACTGCTCAGGATCTTATAGGTCCTGAGTTCATTCCTATTACTTTGCCACCATCTTTTACATCATGTTCACCTGCTGCATCCCTTGATGATGATGCCATCTTGGCCATCAATTCTTCAAATTTCACTGAAGCTCCTTCTTTCAAATTGCTGTCTTCTTCATCATCCGATCCTATGATGGACCTTCCATTGGTCCCATACATTGATCTGGTGGCTGTTGCCTTCTGTGCTCATGCTTCATTGACTGCACCCCCCACCTTTGTCATATCCTAGTATTCCTTCATCACAGCTTTTCTCTCATTCATCACTGATTTCATTGGATCCATCTCCAGTTTGTTCTATTCTGCTGTCAGTTTCTTTTGATCCACCTTCAGTTTTGCCCCATTCATATTTCAGTTCTGCCATTGAACCAAGCATCCATGCTCACATTCTGTCATCTGGTCATCATTCATGATGTTCCAGACCCTTCTCATCCATATCAAGTTGTTTCCTCTTTTTCTTTTTCTTTTTCCTCTCTCCTGTGGCACAATGCCCAGAAGGTCATCAATAAAACTCCCTTGCAAAAGGGAAAGGACTTAACAGTCCTTCTATTTACTAGTGATCTGCTCATGGATCCAGATTCCCTTAACTGGATAGGGATTCAATCTTTTCTTTTCACAGATTCTGGTAATGAAAACATTCATTCAGTAGGCATAGAGGAAGAAAAATTCAATGAAGAAGACTCTTATTCATTATTCAATAAAACAATCAAGTTCATACTGTTCTCATCTATCTTCAATCTGCTGCCTTTTGTCAAGATTCCATTCCATCATACTGACCATCCACCACTCATTCGTCTCAATCAATAATACCATTGTACTCATTTCTACTCTAGGTTTAGTCTGGTGATCTCTGTTTCACCCCAATTTTTGATCCAGTGACCTCTCTCATATCAAAAAGAAAAACCACTTTCTTATGATACTAAAAACATACAAAATATCAACAGACTACACAAAAACAACAAAAATACAAAAACAACCATCCCTTACTATAGCAAATATTGTCTCATTTCATTCTAAAGTCCTCATCAATTCTCACTCTAAGTAGTTATTTTCTTTCTAATGTGCACATCACTCAAAAGCACTTGTTTGCTGCTTCAATCCAGACTCAATCCAGTACAGACACTTACCATCCAGTCCGCTTACCACCCAGTCCATCCATATAGGTATAGAAGTGAAAGTTGATTGATGAAGACAAGTCAAGTGGATTCTTGCAATCCAGTGTCATTCAAACTCATTTCAGATCCATTTCATTATACTTTTGCTTATGTTTCATTCTCTCTCTTACTTAGAGACTGGATTGGATTGACACATGGACACTCAAACACTTGAATACTCATACACAACTGTATACAAGGAGATGGGAAAACTATACTACAGTAGACTATCTCATAATGCATACGGTGGGGAAATCAAAAAATCAATGCAATATGAGAAATATGCACTACCAGATTTGTCACAAAGTGTGACCACTGTGACAGGTCTACAACAGGCAAAGTGGCTAAGTGTTAGATATGGTTGGTTTACAAGTAAAGAATGTATCTAATGTAGTTTGTTGTGCAAGGCAAAGTTCTTCCTGGTAAAGATAAGTACAGAAGTGATGAAGTTCCATCAATAAAGTGAGTGGGAGAGCTGATGTCGCATCACCATGCTGTGAACATGCATCCATAAGTTTCTTGCAGAGACTGCCAGTGAGTGCCTCACTATGAGAAATTCCTAACTCCCTAGGCTCATCTTCATTGTCTGAATCAACCTCAACCACCTGACTTGAATTATTCTTCTCCACCATCTCTTGAACTACCTCAGCTACTATTGCTTTGTCCCCACCTTTGAAAACATCTGTTAGCAAGTCAGGAATCTCAGCTTCATCTGCA
>JBBPTO010000042.1:0-75250 GCA_038094155.1 Pulveroboletus cf. aberrans | reverse complement strand
AAGTGCAGGCAGGCATGTTGGAGCCTGAGGGGATCATTGTTACAACTACCTTGGGTAAAGGTAGGTGCAACCCTTCATGGCAGGTCTCTGAAGACAAAGGAAAATGCAGCAAGGCGTTTTACGAGGATGAGGTGCAGGGGTTCTAGATGAACAAGGCTTTACTGCTTGCTCTGTCTCAATGATCAATCGTCGAAGAGAAGACTTCCTCTGAGATCGATCATCTTGAGATGAACAAGAGATTCCCTTAGAACAGCGTAGCCTCAAGAGCGCTATGAAGTCTTGAAGAGCAAAGAGGATTCCCGATGAGGGACTGAGACTAGGAGTGGAGCAAAGACCCGGTGTATTGAGGTACACTGAAGGAAGGTCTAGCTTGGTGATACAAGTACAGAAAAGCAAGTTTATATAGACTGGGATGGAACCACTGACTAAGTAAATGGAATCGCATAGAATGCGATGGAAATCGGACGATGAGTAATGGTATCATAGTCAGCAGTGAAAAGAAAAGAACATCCTGATTGGGACTAACACCCATGTGTAGGTAGGCGATAAAAGAAAAAGGGGCCGATCGTAACAATCATCAAGATCAAGATGCACTGTGATAAGATCCTTGCTCTGGGCCAGGAGCCCACAGCAATATGTGTTTGTGATTGAGTCTCCTTTAGAAACATTCCCATGCTCTTCAACCCTGATGCCTTACACTTTGGCAAGTACACAGAGCTCCAGTTTGCCGACAAGGGCCATCTCTGCAGCATCAAGCCACTTGACTACTATCTTGACTGAGTGGCACCATCTAGCAAGCAGAATTTCCATATCTTCTATCTGATGGCCAGCACATTTGCATACAAGACTAAGCTTGTCAAGAAAGAACTTTACACCATCTTTCTTGACCCATAGCCCATGGGGCCTCTGACAACCATGACAACCTTGCCAAGATGCTCTACTCCCTTCTTTTTGCCTGGCTAAATAAACACATCAACCAATGCCTCTGCTGCAATGACTTCAACACCTTCATTACTATAGTTGACCTTCCTGGTATGACTAGCCACCCCAACTTCCTCAACCAGTTCTTCATCAACTTTGCCAATAAGCACTTGCAGAACATCATCCAGAAACACATCTTTGAGTTGCTGATTAGCAAGTATGAGACTCAGGTGATCTCTCAGATCATCCCCTCAGTTTCAAACTTTGACAATTCCAAGCATGTTTGGCTTCTGGGACTGATCCACTCATGAATGACTGGATGACCAGCCCGTTGGTAGATGGACCATATAATGTAGAAGTCCTTGGCAAGTGCTGGGGCAACCACTCATCATTCAAGGTTGGGCTAATCAATCAGTCTGGATTTCCCATCTTCACTGTCAACAAATTCAACAGCCTCATGACCTACTGCTCTGAAGGCTTTCTCAGGCAGAACCTCAATTCCCTTAGTGTCAAATTTATCTCACTTCTCCACATCTCTAGTGCTGGCAAGCCACAGAAGTGACCAGTTTGGCCAATTCTGTTCATCAAAGGTCCTTTTTCAAGCAAGACCACTGTGAGGTGGGCACACTCAAAACATGAGGACATCATCATCTCCACACAGCAGCCTGTCAAGCCCATGTGTGCATCATCAATGTGTCACAAGGGATCTGTCAGGCAGATGCCGACCCTCTGCAAGGATAATGCCACCATCTACAAACAAAACCAGGAAGTCGACAACACAGCACTGAACTCATTGATGTCTGGCCCTGTGCTGTGTGTTCCCAGCGAGTTCCAGGCAGCACTCAAGACACTGGGTGAAGATTGGTGTGATGGACAGCTCAGAAAATGACAAGGTGGAGCAGGCAAAGAACTTCTTGGGTTTGTGCTGGCAGGTTGACATGTCATCAGCCAATACAAGGTGAGTTTTGTTTTTGTTTCATGGACTCATGATTGATTTTTCATGCATCTATGCAAGTATTTCTTTCCCAGCTGGCATTCCACACTCTTGAAAACTGGTTGCATTCCCCTAATGTGTAAGAACAGAAGCAAAACCACCTCCACAACACAGAGGCTGAAGTTGATCTTGATGTGCATTCAATCAGCTGCACATAGTAGCACAAGTGAGCCATGACTTACCAAATTGGGCAACAATACCAGCCTGTCAGGATTTGACATGACCCACGTGATCTATGGACACAATACATTCATTTATGGGACTTTTAAATAATAGGCATCATTCATTTTCATCTAATCTTCATTTTTCTCTGTGCTAGCTGCATCATTCAAACACTACCTCATGTTTGAGGGGGGGTGTTGGATTTTCACATTATACTATTTGATGGCTTACATAAGCATACCTCCATCACCCATAGTTACTCTTCTCTTTCCTTACAGTATCTTACAGCAATTACATTTTTTTTGCTAAAACCTCATGTGCAACATGTAACAACATATGAAGAAGTTAAGCAAGGTATCTGCCAAGCCAGTCAACCTTTCCAAGTGATAAGGTTTCCCATAATTCAACCAGCCCCTGTCTTATTTAGACAATAAGTACAAATATCTTCCTTTTCTCTGCCACAAGTTGCACCTCTCTCAACTGGCATGTCCTGTTTGACCTGTGGCTTTTTGTCCTGTCATATGTCATTCATTATCATTGGAACATAGTTATGACCAGTCCTGACCTCTCCAAGCAAGAGCACCTCTTCATGCTGGCATGTCATGAGTTGCAACAGGCTCAAGTCATGCCAAAATTGTATCTCAGCACCTCACACCACTAGTCAACATCTCCAGTTATCTCACACACCCACATGTCAACCTTTTACATCCCATTCACTTCGCATGTCCACCAATCCCCTATCCACCTGTCAATGTCCAGCATTCCACCACCCTGTGTGGATCTGCCTGTCAGTGCTCCCCCTCCTGACTTCTTCCATGGCTGCCATAAATTGAGCAACTAAATTCAAAGGCAGTGCTTCAGAGAGACTTAGAAGACCTTCAAGCATTTCAGTCTTGGTGTCTTCACCTACCATCCCACCCCATGTCCATGATGGTTGCTGGATGAGTTTGCCATGCATGCCCAACACACCTTCATTCACTTCTCCTTGGGCTTCAGTAGCCCTGCCTGAACTGATGTTTGAGGATGACAATGAATTTGAGAGCAAAAAATGAACATGAAATGGAGCATGGGACAAGCAGTTGATAGGTGTGAGGAACATCCAAGGAAGGCACATTGAAGTAAGCAAGCCTTTCAAGCATCTCAGCTCAACTCACAGCCTGCCATCCCTGATTGCCTCCTGTGTCTGATCTCTTCACAATGCTGCATCACATATATCTGATCATTCCCTCAAAACATCTTTTCTTCCTCAGTCTGATGGTGTGTCTAATGTGCAGTGCCATGACACCATATTTTCCTTCCTCCATTCTTTTCTCATGTTTGAAATTTCTGCAGACCCTGGTGTCTTCATCATCAACTCTTACTGTGCCCTCATCCTGGGTATTACAGCCACCAATAGCCTCATGGGCCTCAAGTATTTCATCATGGAAACATCGGCCATCTCAGATCACCTGATTGTGCAACATTGCCTACTCACACATGCCTGCATACAACAAGACTTGATTTGACTCGCCCACCCATTCCCCCACCACACTCACAGTCCCTGGGCAAGGATATCAACAACATGCAAGCCCTCTTGGCTGTCACAGCTATGATGGGCATTGGGCTCATTTGAGCCATGGTGTGGGATTCACAACTGACTCTTGCCTGCATCACCATCTGTCCTGTGTTTGTCAGCACAATGGCCCTTCAAGCGGAGTTGGTGGTGAAATGTAAGGTCAGAAACAAGAGAGTTCATGAGGAAGTCACAAGGGTGTACTATGAGTGTGAAGGTTATGGGTATGCATTGCTGTGGTGCAATATGGAAGCATGAAGACACCAGGGTCAATCAAGACAACTGTGCACAGACTTGATGTGAGCTAGCTGCAACTTGTCAAATCAGGTGATTATGCCAGTGCCAGACTCCCATATGACATCAACATTCAACTCACAAGTCAATTCACAGACATGCAACAGGCTTGTTTATTGAAGCAATTATACATGTAGGTATTGTTCCATTTATTTACCCTTTATTTTATGCTGTGCCAGATGTTGCATGTGGGCCACTATGTGACCACCAATTCTGCACACTGGCTCAACCAGCTCTGAGGTCACCCCACCCTGGTGGGTCTCTCACAAGTCACAAGTAAGTTTTCTATTTCTTTTTTTTTGTGCTTCATTCCCAACAGAGTTGGCTCTCACACAGGCCTTTTCTACTGGTCATCATGGCAGGCAATGACATGAAAACAATGATGCTGATTGCGATTGCAACCACAACACCCTAATGTCTATGACAGAACAGCCACCACAATCATGATGTGTGGCATGAGGGCCACAATTGAATAGCAGATGCCACACTGACAGCACAGGGAGTGGGAGCCCTGACCACAACACCACAGGACTGCCATGATGAGGGGACTGTGACCACTGCCATGATCAGATCACATCAGGATGGCCACAACAACAATGATGGACCACAATGATGATGCAACACAGGAGCCTCGACCATGCCCACAACAAGATGGAATGAGGTGGCCACAACATGGTGAAGGGGCTGACCACAACAGCAATCAGGATGGAATGGCTGCAGTGGTGACAGCATGATGCAAGGGTCATGACTGCAACCACAACATGCCAATGATGGGATGGTCATGACAAGGGCAAGGGGATTGTAACCATGACTGCAACCAGATCATGATGGGACAGCCACAACAATGACAGTGTGGTGCAGGGGTCACAACTGCAACCACAACATGCCAACAACAATAAAGGGATGGCCACAATGAGAGTAAGGAAACCATAACCATAACCACAACCAGATCACAACAGGATGGCTACAATGACAATGACATGGCACAGGGTTTGTGACTGTGACCACAATGTGCTGCCAACAATGACAAGACAGCTGTTACAACTACCCCAGGTAGAGATAGACACAGCCCTTCTGAGAAGGTCTCTTAAGTGCTAGGATGAAGGAGAATGTGGCAGGGCATTCTACAAGGATAAAATAAGGAAGTTCTGGGAGAACAAGGCTTTTCTGCTTGTCCTATCTCAATGATCAATCATCAAAGAGAAGGTTTCCTCTGAGATCAATTGTCTCGAGGTAAACAAGAGGTTTCCCTTAGAACAGCATAGCCTCTAGAGTGCTATGAAGTCTCAAAGAGCAAAAGGGTTTCCAGGTAGGGGAACTTTAGGACTGGGACTGGGAATGAAGCAGAGACCCAGTGTATTGTGGTACACAAAAGGAAGGTCTAGCTTGGAGATACAAGTACACAAAAACAGGCTTATATATGTAAGGACATAGTTGCTGACAAAGCAAATGGAATTGCAAGGAATGCGATGGAAATTGGATGGTGAGTCAGGGTATTATAGTCAGTGATGAAAAGAAAAGAACATCCATATCAGGACTGACACCCATGTGTATGCGAGCAACAAGGGGAAGAAAGGGGCCGATCATAACAACAGCCATCCAACAACAATGTGGCCTGGAAGCCCTGACCATAATGGTGACTAGATCATGACAGGACAACCACAGTGATGAAGAGACAGCCACTCAACAATGATGTGGCCCAGGAGCCCGACCATGACTGGATCATGACAGGATGGCCAACACAACAATGGCATGGCCCAGAAGCCCTGACTGTGACACTGATGTGATGTGACAGCCACAACAACAGCAAGGGGACCATGACCATGACCATGACTAGATCACAATGGCCATGATGATTGCAAGTGGACCATGACTACAATCAGGACTAGATCATGATGGGATGGCCACAGCAATGACCATGTGGCATGGAGATCATGACTGTGACCACAACATGCTGACAATAACAACCACAGGGCAGCCACACCAATGATTATGTGACCCAGGAGCCCTGACCACACCACAATGGAACAGGATGGCTGCAGCAACAATAGTGTAGCTTGGGGGTCATAATAACACTGATGGTCATGAAATAGCCACCACAACCGCAACTACAGCCATGATGGCAGCCCCAATGACAACAACAGTTTGGGGCAGGATTCACAATACAGCAACAACAGCGACTAGACAGCAGCCATGAGGCCATGGGCATGGCAATGATGGTGACCAGACAGCAAGCATAACATGACAGACACAACAACTGGATGGCCATCACAACCACAGCAACATGGTATGGAGGCCACAACTCAGACCACAACCACAACAGGATGGGACAGCAACAGTGATGACAGCAGCATGACACAGTGATTGTAACTGCAACTCCAATTTACTGATGATGACAATTCAATGGTGACCACAAGGCCACAGGCAGAATGATGGAACATCCACCACAACCATGAAATGGCATGGGGACCACAGCTCACACTGCAACCACAATGAAATGGGATGGCCATCACAATTGCAGCAACAACAATGATGACAAGATGGCCATAGGAGGCCACCACAGCACACTGTATATAATTTGTATAGCATACATAAAATACATTTTTCTGTACTATGATGGGGCTGGTGTAAAATTATACAGCAAGCTACACTGGAACACCTAGGTACAGCCCTATACTGCTCAATCATAGTGCTGTACAGGGGGATGGCTTATTTATTGCTGTGACTGGCTATTATCATGCTGCAGCACTGTGCAATTAGATACAATGAAATCTCTTATTATATGTTCAATTATTTCACTGACACTATGTGAATTACTTGCCCACAAGGCAGCTAAAGGTGCTAAGATCTCTGACAATCTGACTAATGGAAGAACTAAAAGTACTGGAATGCTTTGCAGCTTATGTACTCAATTATGAAACAATCTATCAAGCAGAACAACTAAAAGTACTGGAAAGCTGTGTAGCTTACTTGCTAAATTACTGAAATATTTTACTTGCTGTTTAGTAGAGTAACTGAAGCTTCAGGGAAACTGTTTGGTTAACTTGCTTAGATTGAATAACTGCCAAACTTCAATATTGAGATTACTGGAAAACTTGTCAGCTTACTTGCTATAATACTAGAGTTACATTTGATACTAAAATCACTGATTTACAAAAGCACTGGAAAAGTAGATGTTCTAACTCAATGTAAACACTATGGTTATGAACAACTGGAAAACTATTGGTATTGGAATTGCTAGTTATCAAAGACTAAAAGTTCTAATTTAATGTAGATACAAGAGATATGAACTACTGAAATGTTAGCATACAGATTAATTGACAAACTGTTCAACTGTGGTTCTAGCTAAATAAATACACTGATTCTAACTGAAGATCTGTACAACTTGATTAATGGTATTCTAGCTCCAGTCCAGGTAACTTCAGAACTTTTTCAGTTTTGCTGATGTGTGTTTTGGATCACAGTACAAGAATACAATATCACATGTCTGATACACAGCATGTGCCTTTGTTGACAAGTGCTATACTCTTTGCAACATAAGCAAAGGGAGATGGCTGAATTTTAATGGGCTTTTGTATACATGAGCATTTGTCATCATGGAAGAGAAAAGGCAGTGCACCACACATCTACTCTGCATCAATGATGGTGAAAGCCCAACAGGCAAGCAGATGGGAGCTTTGACCAGGAGACTTGTTAATTGTTGCAATCGGTGATTCCTTAGTGTCCTATCTAACATCAGACCAAACAAAGCACCAAACAACCAAAGTGCTGTAAATAAAAGAAGCTGATTGGAACACTGCTGGGTTGAACATATATATATTAGCTATTACATGTACTTGATGTACACTACCCAATACCAATTCCCTGAACCATGCCAGTTACCCTACCAGCATATGACCAGATCACACAATTTAGTTGGTCACATCCAGATACCCTCACAAAACCCCTTCCAGATCATGTATTCCCAACATCAAAGCTCAACACAGCATACAATGCATGCAAGGAACTCAAGCAGACCCCAATCCACATAGCATTTCCAAATAGTGATAGTTGTTCAAATTCTGGGACCTTGGCATGGATTCTTGGCTGGCTTCTGTACCTAACAAGCAGTGCTGCTCAAGAGGTAATCTCTGACAACATTGATAACACATCAAGAATTCCAATATTTTAAGTCTCTAATAAGATATTTCAAAAGGATAATTAAAATAAAATATGTAAATAAAGCTTATAAGCATAATAACATACTTTATTTTGTAGCCAGAATAGCAGTCACAAGCTTAACTTTAGAGTGGAGTTTACAGGAGACTGTCAGGATGCTATACTCCTCTGGAACTTCATCCAACGGAGGTCCGAGGTGTATCAGTCAACTCCAGGGCGAAAGGACACTGGATGGGCTGGAGGTTCGACAGAGATGGAACAGAACAACAAGCAGAGGTGACAAAGGCAGAACAGGGCAGAGATGAGGGGTTATGGGGATGAGGACTTGGCACAGGACTTATGTGTCATGCCCTTGCCTACTGTCAGGTCCTCATTTCAGAGATGGGAAGAAGTAGGTGAAGAGGATAAAGGAAGGAGGGAAACTTCATCAGGATCAGATGGAGTTCAGAGGAGAGAGAACATCATTGAGTGACTTCAATAAAGAGGTCAAGCAACATCAATATTCAAACTAAGGAATACATGCAGAGGTCTCGGGTTTATATACAAAGGGATCAGATCGGAGTCCAGAATGGGGAATGGAGGGAACCATATGTAAAGGTACAACAATGATCAGAGATCATAGGGTACTGAGGGGCGATGTACATAGGATATAAGAATGAAATGTAACACAGAAGTAATCATAGGAATGGAGCATAGGTCAGAGGAATGGAGCGAACATAAGAGGAAACAAGATCCGAACCAATTGTAATTGGTCTGACAGAGAAAGGGGTTCCAGTATCAGATGTCTGATGGCTGATAGGACAGAGTCCTTCAGAGGAGACCAGAGATGAGGGAGTCAGAGTCAGAGGTGGCATAGGGGGTATCAGAGGGTGGTTCAAAGGTGTGATGATAGGGTTGGGACAGGATATGACAGTGCCCCCCAATTAGAGCCAAGCCCTCAAGGCCCAAAGGTCAAAGTATAGGGTCCACTAGTCCAGTAGACAATGGTCTTTGTTGATCCGGTGGAATCTTGGGAGTGCCCAGCAGAGTTTGAACCTTGTGGCACTGTGTATAAGGCACGTTCAGAGAACAACTTGCCTTTCATCCACAACCTTCATGATGTCCAGTAGCTGTAAAGCAAGTCCATCCAACAACAAGGTGATGAAGCTGCAGGAACAGCTTGCGGCAGCACAACGAAGGTGCGAGCAAGAACAAGCAGCACGTTGGAGGCACGAGGCTGAGGAACATGAGTGGAGGGAGCACAAGAAGCACAAGGAGAAGGAGCAGAAGGAGCATGTGGAGGCAGAGGAGAAGGAGTGGAGGCAGCACGAGAAGCATGAATGGAGAACAGCAGTGGAGCACCGCAAGATGGAGCTGGCACTCGCCAAGGTGAAGAGGAGACGCAACAAGGCAAGAGAGCAGAAAGCAAGAGAGGCAGGAAAGGGGAAGGACTGGGCAACTGGGAATCAGGTGTGTGGTACATCCGGAGTGTCAACAGAGCTGACAAAGGGTCAGGAGGATCCAATCAAGCTCAAGTCGGACACAGAGAAGCAAACCAGCAGGAAGAGGAAGCAGAGGGAGCATGAGAGCGAGGGATGCAACTGGTGCCAGAGGCAGGGGGACATGTGCATGCCACCATCAGGCATGAAGGGGATGGTGTGCATGGGGTGCACAAGGGCGCACATCATGTGCACCAGGCTGAAGAAAGTGACAGAGAAGCCAGAGTTGCCAAGGGGTGGAGAGAAGAAGAAAAAGGCAAGGCCCATGGTGGAGATCACAGCAGAGCCATCAAGGTTCAACAGAGGGATGGAGGCAGTCGATGGAGCACTCTTAGGAGTGCTTCAGGAGGTTGTAAGTCACCTTGGGGCAATTGTGGAGGCAACAACCGGGGTTCAGAGGGAGCTCCACACAATGAGGAAGGAGCAGGAGGAGGGTGAAAAGGCAGAGCACACCAAAAGGGAGGTGCAGACAGAGGTGAGGAAGATGGGGGAAAAGAGGTCAGGACAGAGGGCAAGGAGGAAGATGTGAAGGGTGTAGATGAGGACGGAGGGGATGTGTTTGGAGAGGATGGAGAGGACGAGAAGGGTGACGGAGGTGACGACAGAGGCGTGAGGAAGTCGAAAAAGGTGTGTAGATAGTAAATAGAATGTTGTTTTTCTTTTTCTTTTCTTTTCTGAATGAATCTTTGAAGTAAAAAGGAAGGAAAAGTGAGATGACGGAGAAAAGTAAGTATCAGAGGTTTTTCAGAGGTTTATTTATGTAAGTGCTTAAGGGACGAGTGAAAAGAGTGATGTTGAGTTCAGAGGAATGTGGAGGAAATAGGAAACAATATCGAAGGTATACAGAAAGGGTATCGGAGGTGCCATTAGGGATGATAGAGTATTCGGGATGTTCAGAGGATATTCGGAGGTAGAGGAAATGGGGTTGGAGGGAGATATTCAGGATGAGGGGGTTGGCCATGAGTTAGGATGAATGGAGAGAGTCTGTGTTGGGATATGGAACAGGATAAACCAGCAGAACATCACGGAGTTGGGACCAGAAAGTGCTCAGAGTGTTTCAGAATGGATCTCAGAGAAACTTCGCGAGCTTTCTAGGTCTGTGATGGTGAGCAGAGTCCTTATCCCCCCCTTATAGGGGAGACTTCCCAAAGTCTCATAGGTGCAACAGAGGGGATTCAGAGTGAATAGGAGGGATGTAGGGAAGGGTGGAAGATTGTTCAGAGGATGATGAAAAAATGTCGGAGTAGATTCTGTGAAGGTCCTGAAAGGGATTCAAACAAGACAGAGGGAATGGAGATGCCATAGTCAGGGAAAATAGTCTCATGTGATGAATTACCAATCAGAGGAATCTCAACGAATCAGGATGGAGGATGAGAGCATTGGAGAACGATCTGAAAAGAGATGGAGGTGGGTGTTCACAAGGCTGGGCAATGTCAGAGGTGAATGGAGGTGAGATGAGGAGGATGCTTGCAATTGAAAAAACCTTGGAGCAGAGGGGGAGCAACAAATGTCAGGCATGTAGTGGCCAAGAATCAAATGTCAAGGTAGTAATGGAAGGAGTGTCAGGGCATCAGAGGAACTCCGGAGTGCGTGAGGGGACTGAGGAGGTGTATCAGGGATGGACAGAGTCCAGCAGAGGAAAAATGAGGATGAGGATTGACTGGAGATGGAGGACATAGGGAGGAGAGTGATAATGGAGGGTTTTTAAAAAAAGGAGTGTATGACAATGCAAACTGTTCGAGTTCCTAAACGTTGTTAAGTGAACAGTGCCTTCACTCGGACATAATGCAGAGGGGGTGGAGTTCAAGCTCAATTGGTCAAGGGGAATACTTGAGGGCAGAATGTGTAGTCCAAAGAGGATGGAGATGCAGGCCAGTTATTATATTGATGAGTGCTGAATATGCTGAGGAATCACCTAGATAAATGAACAACACATCTCAAATATGTCGCAATCTGGAGGTAGCATCGGAGTGAAACAAAGATGCAAGGGAAGCAAAGTTCAGTGGATGGAGGTGGCAAGAATGTGCTAGCATGGTCGGAGGGAGTGAGAAAGAGGAAGGAAGGTGCCTATGTAGCTTCAAATGGCAACAAATTGAGACTTCAAGACTTGAGGTCATCATGGAGAGCAGAGTCGCACTTGATAATCGAAGCCAGGCATTCTAAACAAAGGACAGGGGTCAAGAGAGGTCGAAAGAGACGGGAGTTGAGGTGAGAGGTTTCGAAGGTGGTCAGAGGAGGAGGTAAGTAGGGATATGGAGGTTGGGAAGGTAAGGGTGCAGAAGTCATGGTAGATGAGGGGAAAGTCAGAGTTTGAGAGGATGAGGTTGTGGAGGTTGGAAAGAGGATATCGGAGGTCAATTCAAAGGCATGGGAGGAGGTCGGAGTTTGGGAAAGGAGAGGAAGTCGAAGTTCAAGGAACAGTTCTTGTAAGTGGACGAAAGGATGAACTCAACTTTCAACAAAACTAGAACCAGAGATAGGGAAGAGAGGAGAATGACGAGGAATGTAATGAGGGGACAGAACAGAAGCATAATGCAAAAGGGATCGAGGATGGAGGAAATTTGGAGCATCAGAGTAGGGGATCATAACTCCAGAGGGACACAGCAAGCATTTTGGAGTTGCAAGGGAGTTGTCATGATTGCGAGCGCAGTCCCTTATCCCCCTCTTTTAGGTCGATGTTCCAATGTCAAAAGAGGAACAGGCATAGGGTAGTTGTGCTGACGTTCAATGCCAAAGGCAGTGCAGAGGCATGTGGAGGCAATCAAAGCACTTGGGGGTAGTCACAGAAGGAATGAGAGAAATCGGAGTGGAGAACTTGGGGGAGGTCAGATGACCGAATCCAAGGAGTAGCCCTGCAAATGAACAAAAGAAACTTAATCGACTTTCGATGCACAGCAACTAAATCCAAAGATCGGAAGTGAAAGGAGTGAGGGAATGGAGGCAAATTGAAGACAAATCGGAGGTAAAAGTGATACGGAGGTGGAGGCTCGAAGGCTCAGAGGAAATGGAATCTAAGGCATTCACCCTGCAAATGAACAGAAGGAATCATAAGACTCAACTTCTGATGCACAGCAACTACAAGCCAAAGAGGAAGGAGGAGGTTGGAGAGTTGGAGAGCAGGAGGTTAGAGAAGAGCCAAATCAAAGGAGGTCAAGCATCTATATTTCGGGAAGACCGGTTTGAGCACTCCTAAAGCATTCCTGATGATCGGGTTAGGATACCGGAATATCGGAGAACAAATCACAGAGAACCAAGCAGGTGTCAGAGGAAAGCGGAGATGAGGTGAGGAGTATGACAAGCGCTGAGCGCAAGCACAGAGAGTGGACTGTAAGGTCTGAGGAGACTCAAGGCAATTCTGAAGTGAGTCAAAGGTCGTCATCCAGGAGTTGGCTGGCTAGGCCAATGCAAGCCTGAGAAAGATTGTTGGATTTTGGAGGGAAAGATGGGAATGAGGTTGATCCTGGAGACACAGAAGTCAGCACATCGGGGCTGGCATTCCATCCGCAGAAGTCCAGCATAGGTGCTTCTCAATATCCATAGTCAATGGACTATAATGGGTGAGTAAGCAGGCATCGGTACTAGCATGTTTCAGAAACCCAATGAGGGATTATGCAGAATGCATCAGAGGTGGTTTTGCCTGAGTAGGGAAAGCAGAAGGGGTTGAGTGAAGGACAGAGGACAAGAGGGTGATGCCAAAGGGATGCAGAGGATGTAGGAGGTGATGCAGGGGTGTCAGAGGTGATGGTCCTTTAAAGGAGAACACACCGGAGACATCATCGAGATGTCAGAGATGACACCATCAAGGCATCAGAGGTCCAGAACAGAGCATGACATCATCAGGGGAAGGCAGAGGTGATGAGTGGAGGTCGGAGGTTATAAGGAGTCGAAGGACATCCAAATGAAAGATGAGAGTGATGGGAGTGACGACATCAGAGGTGGGGTAAGGAGTGGATGCATTCGGAAGAGGCAGGAGAGAAGTGAAAAAGGAGTAATGCAACTCCTGAAGGTACAGAGGTCCACATAGTCAGAGTCCTAAGGATGGAATCTGAGGATCCAGGATGAGATCCAGAGATGCGTCAGAGCGTGAGTGGAGGTTGCACATGATGCAATCCTAAGGGTAGACTGAGAGACGTAGTCTCGATGTGGGAGGTAGTATGGAGGGACAGGGGTTGCATCCGAAGGTGATCGGAACTATCAGAGTAAGCATCAGAGATGACACCATCAGAGGGGACATGTATGAGGACATGAGAAAATGACTGGAGGTTGTCATTGCGACGTCTGAGGAAGACATCTTCAGCATGAATGACATGTCAGAGGTTGTAAGGACAGTCAAGTGTCAAAATATATAACTCCTCTGAGGTCCTCTGACTTACTCTGAACCTGTTCCACTCAACTCCGAAGCTTTCGCCTACCAAGTACAACTCCTGACACCAGAGTTATTTGGAGTTGACCCGATATTCAGTAATGTCTCTCTTTCCTTTTGGACCTCCTATTTTCTATTCCAGACATTATGTCCGAGTTACATTGGAGTTCATGCACTCTGATTTCCGTCAGTATTTTAGATAGTCCGCTTTGTCATCCCTTCCTCAGTTGTTCCACTACCACTGTGCAACTGAGGTTAGTCTTTTTAGCTACATCTAGCTTTCCTTTTTACTTATGTTTGTAGTCTGGGTATCTCTACCCCTCCATAGGTAAATATACAGTTGTTCCACTACCACTGTGCAACTGAGTCTGGGTACCTCTACCCCTCCATAGCACACAGAATCTGACATCAAGGCAAGAGGCAGTTCGAATATACTGTCAGGATGCTAGACTCCTCCAGGGCTTCATCTGATGGAGGTCCAAGATGTATCAGTCAACTCTGGGGTGAAGGAACACTGAATGGGCTGGAGGTCCAACAGAGATGGAACAAAACGACAAGCAGAGGTGATGAAGGTGGAATGGGGCAAAGATGAGGGGTTATGGGGGTGAGGACTTGGCACAGGACTTATGTGTCATGCCCTTGCCTACTGTTGGGTCCTCATTTTGGAGATGGGAAGGAATAGGTGAAGAGGATGAAGGAAGGAGGGAAACTTCATTAGGATTGGACAGAGTTCAGAGGAGAGAGAACATCATTGAGTGACTTCAATAAAAAGGTCAAGCAACATCAATATTCAAACTAAGGAATACATGCAGAGGTCTTGAGTTTATATACAAAGGGATCAGATCAGAGTCTGGAATGGGGAATGGAGGGAACCATATGTAAAGGTACAACAATGATCAGAGATCATAGGGTACTGAGAGGTGATGTACATAGGATATAAGAATGAAATGTAACACAGGAGTAATCATAGGAATGGAGCATAGGTCAGAGGAATGGAGCAAACTTAAGAGGAAACAAGATCCAAACCAATCATAATTGGTCCAATGAAGGAAGGGGTTTCAGTATCAGATGTCCGATGGCTGATGGGATGGAGTCCTTCGGAGGAGATCGGAGATGAGGGAGTCGAAGTCGAAGGTGGCATAGGGGGTATCAGAGGGTGGTTCAGAGGTGTGATGATAGGGTTGGGACAGGATATGACAGAGACAAGAATCTTATTGATCATATAATCTTTTGTATCTATCAGAATAGTAAATATTATGACAGAACTGTTATTGTTCTCAAAATAATATATTTTGATTGACAATGGCATGTAAAATATATTATTTCGTTAGCTATAGGATGTAACATATATTATTTTGAGAACAATAACAACTCTGCCATAATATTTACTTTTATCGGACATTATAAAGGACAAGAGATTATATGATCAACAAGATTTTTGTCTCCTGTAAATTCCATTCTAAAGTTAAACTTGTGGCTACTATTTGGGCTGTCACCAAAATAAAATATTTTATTGCGCTTATAAGCTCTTATTTACATATTTTATGTTAAATTCCATTTTCAAAAACATTTGAAATAGCTCAAAATATTGAAATTACTGATGTGTAATGCACTCCAATCTCAGATCAAACTTCGGGAGTTGGCACGGCTACACAAATTATCTAATTCGTTTATGTAAGTTCATCCGTCCAAATTAGAACTTAACCATAGCCTTCATTTGAAATGGTTCAGTCAAACATGGCGGCCACAAAATTGGTAATAGGACCACCACATTTTGGCCTGAGAGGTGCTATCCAACCCGCATCCCCCAAAAAAGAAAGGATCGAACACTAGGATTGATAGAAACGTGTAAGGATCACTCAAATGTTCGACAAGAGGTAATCATTGTTCCTGATCAGGTAATCACTCCGGCAGGCAATGCAGTTGAAGCCACACACATAATTCCAAGAGGAATTAATAAAAAGACATTTTATCTTTTCAAGGCGGAATATGTTGACAACTCTGCACATTTTATTGCTTATTGGATACATTCAAGTGTAAATAATACCTGGTTAGTACTACTATCATCTGTATCAGATCCTTATCTTACACGACCCAGAGAGTAAATCCACGGGCGTCACATTCCACGAGATGGCCCCCAATTAAATTTTCTGTTGGCTATACTAGAAGATCCACACCTCGCTCATTCTGCAAATGGATAGCAAGCAGTCGTCAAGACGGGCGCAGGGCGGCCCATTAACAAAACTACAAGTTACTGCTTTTCCCGTCCTTTTCCCGCTTTTTTCATCCTTTCCTTGCTTTTCTCGAAAAGCGAGAAAAGTAATCTAAGTAAAAAGAGTGATGCGTACGCTTGTGAAATTGTGATAAATGCCGACTCGATACACACTGCAGAAACGACTTTCTAGTGGCAGATAAATCAGATCCAGTTAGTCTATAATGAGAGATCTGATCTAGGGTACCGTTGAAAAATCACGCCGACTTTTTCACAAGTGTGAAAAAATCAAGCGAGTGGTGACCATTTTTTCACAGGTGTTTTAAACTAATTATTAACATTGAGTTATTAACACGTGAAATATCATTTTTCACAGCAGTGAATAAAGGGACAGTGTGAAAAAATGTGAAAAATCACTGGTTCTAATCAGGCTTGTGCAAATCTACGACCGGGAGTGGCAACGGAGATACGGGTGTGTGTTCGATGCCTGAGAAACCAGATGGCATAACGATGTCGACAAGGAAAGTGCTGCTAAAATCTATATCCTTGTCAGTGTGCAATTCCTCGTCTCGCTCAACAAGTAGCCCAGTACTAGTTAGTGCGAGGCTCATCTTCTTCATCCTCGTCGTCATCGGACTCTTCGCATCCCAGCGAGTGCTGGTGGATTCTGGGACCCCCCGAAGGAGGTCCTTATTGATGCCCCTGAACTTGACTATGGGGTGGTAAGGTCGTTTACGAGGGGTCTGTGGGCTGTAACTACTATCATTTCATGTGTAGTGCAGACAGTTTAGGCTGTTGGACAGCGTCAATGTTGTCGAAGGCGAACCGAACGACCGCCAGATGACAACGCTCCTTCAGTGCAAACGTTTACTTTCCCGACATTCCATAGACTCAGAAAAATTCTAGGAGCTAACTATTGATGTACTCATGGTAGACAAAAAATGAATAGGAGTTTAGCAGTGACTCACCGTGTCCATAGTTCAACAAAGATTGTCGAAATGAGTGATCAGACCCCTCAGATCCAAGAGATCCTGCAGTCTAACCACGGAGCTAAAAGTTGGAGGTTACTAGTAAATCCATAAAGATCATCTAGACCGAATACAGAAGGGAGAAACTCACTGAGCGAGGCTAAAGAATTGATTCTTGAGGTGTAGAGGACAGGATGTCGTCACGCTCGGGTGCATCTGTGACAAATTTCAGCCTCCCCTTTTTGCAAATTGTCGGTACTTCATCATCTGCGGCATCGTCAGGGTCTGAAAATTAGAACATCTCTAAACACCAAACGAAACAATGGAAAAATAAGTAGCATTGAGAATAGTTCTGTATTAATCTATATATTAAAGCCGAGAAGTGTAGCTTGTGCTGTTGAAGCGTTAGAAAGGATTTGGTAATTTTTTTGCACTCGACGGGGAATGATAGTAGGTATGATTGAGAAATAAAACTCAAGGCACATGCCATGTCGATCAGTGTTTGTGTCCTGGTTTGCACTGATTTATTCACACTTTTCAACAGCGCAAAATCGCCCTCATTTTTCAACATGTTAATAAACACGTTAATAACACCCTTTTTTCACACGTGTTGAAAAAGAATGACTTTTCAACGCTACCCTAATCTGGTCGTATGAAACCAAAGTTAGACCAGGACCACTGGCAGATGACCATCCTCCTCTCGCAGACGTCTGATCCTTGTACTCCGCCCTAACCAGACACAAACACGGTTGTACTGCCCCAACTATGTCGCCGTTGTCGCATGCTAACGAGATTGTGCGTGGTTTGCTACTTCCACGAGCGCTAAAACCTCTGCCCGGCTATCACGAGCACCAATTTGAAGTTAGCGGACACATTTCAACAGACATGCTCAACACCCGTCAGGCCTACTTGCGTTCATGATGCATATATTGATTCATTACAGGTCTGCGGTACCCTTATGAGAGTTCCAAGGTCAATCAAACGAGGAACCTTAGGCTAGTGTGGCTGGCCACAAATCACTGAAAATGGGTAACTTGATTTGTCCCCGAAGCTGCTACCGACATCCATTCGTCACTGAACGAAGTTTTTGCTAATGGTGGACAGATCACATTGTCAAAGCTCCAGCTCCGTCATGGTGGAAATGGCATTACCTGCAGCATGAACAGATACGCATGCATTATGTATCCCAGCCAATTGACAACTTACCCCCACAGAAGTCGAGACGAGACGCATGATGCATGGAGGCGGGATATCTGTCACTCAGAATGGGTTGAGTTGAAGTCAAGTTGAAGTTGACAACGAGTTACTGGCAGTGGCACGGCATACGTACCATATCGGGCGATTCGGGGGCGTGTGCCGAGTGAAAGTAGGTTGCTTCCTTATATCACTGCATTGCCACTTCCAAATTTGACCGTGAAGCTGAGACTCTTGCACAATCATACGTACAAGGATGAGCAAGGCGAAGGTTTCTTTCGATGCAATCAAGAGGACATGTATGCTGCTCAATATGAAGACAGTCAATTTCTTGGACGTGAGGGCCTCATCCTAGAAGAAAATTGGCCGACAGTTGTTGAATTTCCTAGCATCCACTGCTAGAAATGCACCCGCCACTGGACGCGGACGGCCCAGTCGCACTGGCGTCAGTTATAGCCAGCAATTTCCGCGATCGCTGGGATTGAAGCGACAGTCAACTCATCTGTGGGGCCATCAGGGTCTCTGTTACTTCGTCATGATTGGAAATACTGTTGAGCTTGAATGCGGAAGACGTGACAGCGCTTGTCAGGCAGAACGCGAAGTTTAGAAGGGCGGGACCGATTGTGACGCATCCGCGGTGTAAGCTCTATTCGAGCAGGACGACAGGTCCTGACTTGCAGGTGAACTAACATCCCTTCAAGTCCTGTCACTGCATGCTAGACACGACAGGGTTCTCTTCGAGAAGGCAGCTGCCTATCTGCATTCTTGGATGTAAGCTGTGAAGAAAAATGGTATAAAGGGTTGTTTGGACTGGCTCCAAGGCCACCAGGCTACCACCTCGGTTGCATCTGTACTCGATACCGCCCAACCAGCCATGCCAATTTTTTCGCCCCGCTTTCAGGCTCATGTCCCTATCATTGGCCGCTCCACTACCGAGAAAGTCTTTGATCGCCTCCCCGTCCAAGAACTGCAGGCCAATCATCCCTACCAGTGGACTCTTTTTATCCTCGCTTGGGCATTTTTGAAAGATACCCCGATCCCAGTTGCTGGTGTAGTTCAGCCAGCATTGCAGCTTTCCACCTCTTTCATGGAAATCGCAGCCATCCATGGAAGACCTTACCGAGAGTGGCCCGGCGACATGCGAACCCCAGAGGAAGCTCAGGTCGACTTCAACCCTAACGACAAGAAAGACACATACCCTACTCCTCCTAGATTTGGAGGTGAGTTGATTTAACTTGCTTCCGATCGCCACCTAACTATTCCCTGTAGGTTATTGCCAGTATGTCATGATGCAGTATTATATCGGTAAAATTCTTTTTGATCCCATTTTTCTAGTCATGCAGCCATTACTTTCCCCTCTTGGCACCGCCCCTACCTTATGCTTCTTGAGGTCAGTACAGTAACGATATATTTTCAAGCTGCATAGAATCGTAATTCTACCTTCATAGCAAACAATTGGACAATATGCAGAGAACATTGCACAACAAATTGAGCATTCCCATCCTGAGGAGGTAGGACTTTGGGTCGGAGAGGCTAAGCAACTTCGATTCCCGTGTGTCGTCTAGATCTACAGTTCGGATAAGGGTTACTGATTGCGTACAGATACTGGGACTGGGCAGACCCGAAACTAGAAACAGAAGGATTCCCTTCCTTGTTTTACACTGATAAGCTGACCGTCATGGGCTTGGGCAAGAAGACGATGGATGTGTCAAACCCTCTTGTGTACTTCGAGTTCCCTTACATCCCCGATGACTTTCAGGACGAGACAAGCGTAAGCGCCGTTTGCAACTGGGACTGTTCAACGTAACAACCCGCCCTCAGAATACAGGCCAGACGTCATACCTGTCCAAATGGAAGCAGACGTGGCGGTACCCTGGCGAGACTCCGAACCCGACTGCAAGCGACATCCAACAACTTCAATCGTAGGTTCAACTCGTAACATTATTACCTCAGTCTAATTATGTTGTCTCAGTACTTTAAAGGAAAATGCGCAGAGTCTCAGGTCGGGTGTCGGCCAGTTGTTCACATTCCCGGATGGCGGAGATCCCGCGGCAATGTGAAGTTTCTCCCTTGTCGCTTTCAATTATGTTAACCCATGAATCAGCTATGATGAATTTTCGAACACACGAGTTCAGTCATCCCATGACGGCAGTCCCTACCACATTGGCAATGTGGAAGCCGTGCATAATAACATGCACGCGAACCTCGTAAGTGCGGTTTTATTATAGAAGTTTCAACACTGACGTCTGCTCGGTGTAGGGTGGAAATGGTCATATGGTCGGTAGTTTCCCAGTCGAACCACCCTCTTGCTGACCCGTCTCTTCACTGTCAAGGGCATTGTCGACTATGTGAGTGTTTTTTTTTCTACATCCCTTGCTCGATTGTTCAAGGCGGAATTGTAGGCGGCTTTCGATCCCCTCTTTTACTGTAAGTAGATGCCAGAGTCTTTCATATAACACTAACCTCTATGCAGTCCACCACTGCAATATTGATAGGATCGGTTCGTTGTAATCAAATGTCCCTAATCGCATTCTAACTCCAGAGTGCTGCATAGCTGCATTGTGGGATTGGTGCTACCCGGACTACTGGATGGGTGACGGTTTTGTCGTTGACACACACGAACAGAAATGGACTCTGGCAAGTAGTACCCTCTTGCTACTACTCCTCACTCTGAAATAACTCCCCAGAGCAATGGGACGTATTCTGCGGCGTATTCACAGCAGATTGAGGAAGATGGGGAATGGGGAGTGCTTGTTCCGTGGAGGCACCCAGACGGATCCTACTGGAATTCCAAAGAAACCCGTTTCTTCACCACAGAAGCGTTCCCTAAATGTAAGGTCTCTTTCTGCCTGATCGCATATCGCTGACGCTCCTCTAACAGACTATTCCTACAAGGAATTCTTGAATATCAAGGTCGATAATGCCGCAGCCAGCCTGACGGAACGCCAAGAAGCGCGTGCGAGGATCGCAAAGTATTACAATGTCGACCCGCTGAAGAGCGTGGAGAACATCCACAAGCCTTCCTGGCAACACGTCACTGTGCCTAATGTTGGCGATGTGGAACTTCCACCCGACTACGAGCCAGTCCAGAACTTCCGCGTATACAAGGTCATCGCAAAGCTCCATGAGCATGCCCTCGGCGCGTCATACCACTTCCACCTCAAGTACAAGAAGGAACTGGTCGGTTCCGCGACCGTCTTCACGCGAGGGGACAATTCCCCGTGCAAGGCGTGCACGAACCGGCGCGCGCAGAACTCCGTCGTGACCCAAGTCATCTTGATCCCAGACAGGATCATCAACGAAATCCTGGTCCACAACAGCAACCCCTCGGGCAAACTGACGGAGGATGAGCATCTCAGCCTCATCTGCCACGCATTCACGGGCGAGCTCACCCACCTGGCCGGTAAGATCCTTGCGACTGCGCAGGGTGGTCACACGGTGGCAACCGTCCTGGCACAGCATGCAGCGCCCAAGACGATCCATCCGGCCGAAATAACGCTGTTGTCCTCGGCCGTGGCGCAACACAAGACGGACAAAGAGAAAATGCCCGCCCATTTCTTCGACTTCAAGAACCATGGGGATATGTTCCCGGTACGTCTTTCCTCACTGCCATCTCTCGGATCTGCTGACCTTAATTTTTCTTGCAGAGCGGCTGGAAAATGCCCTAGGCTGCATAGTTCCTGCGACGTACCGAACGCAGCTTGGTCGTCGAATAAGTCATTTTCTTGCACTGACGTGAAGTGATTCTTTTGGGAAATCGGTTTACCCGAGTGATCTTGTTGGTGGAGGGGCCCGTTCTGGCTACGCGTTGTATGTATGATATCTAAGTTTGTCGACCTAAGGAATAAGTAGCGTCCATCAGAATATCGTTTCAGTCCCCTTGCACTTGTCACGTTGGAATGAAACTGAGGACAGGAGCATCTCTCGAAGGTAATGCTAGTCGATTTACACAAGAATTGAACATCTGATGTCTGCCAAGGGAATTGACGGTCAGCGAACCTAGGCTTACTGGTCATAAACTTCAAAACCCCCATACTGAGCTTAGACGGGTATGTTGGAGATGTGAAAGGCACATACGTCCCAAACTCCTAGCACTAGTTGAAGAGCAACAGGTATCCCGCCGCGGGTCGAAGTGAGTGGAACAGGGAGGGTTATTAATTGAAATCCGATGCATACATCTCACCAGCGTCAGCGAATAACATGACTTTGAAATCGTATTCGGTGTGTGAAGGGATAGACATGTCCGTTAGGAAGATGGTCTGGATGTGAGAGAGGGGTAATTCGTGACTAGACAACGCAGCGAGACGAAAGCGAAGGCTCACTTACAGTGAGCTACAACCTCAGGGCGCGGGAGATCCCTGATCGTTTAGCTCCCAACTGACACCGCAGCCGCAACCACCCTTCGCTTGCGGATTTCCGGTTACCCGGAATGAGCTCCCGATGAGCTCAGTGGCATAATCGATCGTCGACCCATTCAACATAGGTAGCGAGACAGCATCGATGTACAAATTTGAGGGACGGATATCGGGATGAGTAAGATGGCTGGTGGAGGGTGAAAATGATGGAAGGAAAATGGGATCAACGAACTCACTAATCTTCTGGAGCACGTACATTGGCAAGCCCCAACTTATATTGATATCCATGACATCCTCCAGACTCGACAGATATACGTAGAGCGATGTCAGGGTTCCCTTCCCGCGTCGACATGCGCCGGAGGTGCTAGAGACTAGTCAGAAACTGCTCTCGACGATCGTCCAGAAGCAGTACCTCAGCAGCACGGTTAGTGAGTGCCACGTTTACTTCATCCTTGGGTATCAAGTCGGCATTGAGTTCTTGACCCTCGAGGTCGTTAAGAGTTGGCGAGCTCAGAAGTGTACCGCGTGTTTTCGGAATTTCGGAAGGGTGTCGTGTAGATAGGGAGGGAGCGAAGGACATGTAGCGTACTTTTGCGAAGGTAATAGCACAAGCGGAGATTTTCGCGTTTGTTGAATGATGGTAAGCGCGACATGTCGACAGAGGAAGTTGGTGAGCAGTGAAGAATGTTCTACGAGAGTGATAACCACATGTGTTCGAACATCCAAGCTGATACGGTGGTACGAGGAAGCGATTTCTGATGCCAGCTAGCACTCTCGTCGTCGTTGACATCGATGAGTGTAGTCTAGGTCAGTGGCAAGTGATGACCAAGCTCATGCGTGGGAACTTGGTGTCACTGGACACATGACAACGGCCAATGCCACTATCATGATATTGGCTTAGATGCCTCATTCAAGCTTGTTTCGTCTCTTTCATGCCTATACGACGATGGAAGCTCAGCCTCTGATGTGGGCACTCCTGGATCACTCGGAACCGCAGGCTCTCATCGGACATGCAATTCGCGTAAAACTCGGACGATCAAGGAGACTGTAATTTCGCATTCCAACATTGTTGTTCTGACGAAAACCACAATAACCGTATTGATACGAGGCACAGACTACGGAGAGAACCCATCATGTTGGATCTGTGTTTCATCATGTTGGCCAATGCATCACGTCAACTTCTGCCCCCGAACTCGAAAGCATCAAGCTGACACCCATTTTTTCCACTCTCGAACTCAATCAATGACGCCAGTTTCTTCCCCCACGATGCCTCCCAATACCCGGTGCCTAGGATTCTGGCGGTATCTCGGGTCTCCTCCCGATCTCTGCGTTCATTGATGACCTCATTCAGGGTGGCATCCAACCGACATGATCCTCTCCACCACTGTTGATAAAACATGGTCACCATGTACGGGGCCTGCACTAGAGACGATGCAAGCGTATCACCTTCGTCTGCGGACTTTGCATGGCATCGTCAGGCCACGCGACAGATCGCCCACGCACCTAATCCAGCTTTCTGATTATTCTACCGTCATTTCAGGGGACACATGTCATGACAAACGCATTCGGTTTGTTTTTAAGTCATGCGATCAACCTTCAAGTTCCTACGGCATCGCCGCCCAATCCTGGTCTGGGACGCGTACAGTAGAAATTCAGATAAAAGCGAGGCGTTGATCAGAGTGGCAAAGAGGATGAGTTCCCCCATTACAGAACCTACGCGAGCGATTAGGAATGATGAAGAGATCGAAACAGACGGGGACCATGGGGAGAATGAATAGAGAGAACAGGTAGTATACTGCTTATAAACAGCCCTTCGCGCTCCACAGCAACATAATTCGCGGGCGTCGTTAGATTTGTCGGTTCGCGTGAGCAGCACAACAGCCGGGTGACGCAGTGTGTTCCCATGTCCAAGCGCGTTCGCGCTACCCCCTTCTAGCCTTAGGTTCTGGACTTTCCGCGACTGGCCCATGTGAGATTATTGGTATCCGCAAACACAGGTTCGCTACAAGTCAAGGAGTACGCGAGTGCTGTGTGGTCGTCCGTGGCAAATTTGGTCTGCATGTAGCACCAGCAACGGGTCGCCGAAGGTCTGGCCGTTCTGAACCCCACACGGTGGATAGCTCATCGTCATTCAGTCGGAGGAGTTGTCAGGACAGTCGGGTCGAACAAAATGGAATCATATGGTGCAACTGTAGTGCTTCCAGACCAACCTGCCGTACCACTGACATGTGTCTTTCGACGGCTCCGCCTGCGGAGTTGTAAGACGAGTTTACTACCTATGGTTCTGAATTACATCAGGCACGAGGAACAGAACGAGGACGGGCGTACTTTCCAACTCTGAACGAGGTGCCGAGGAACAGTTGGTTAGAGGGGCGCGAACGGTGTTGAAACGGAGAAGGGTGCAGAGCCGCTTATGTACTGTCTTGATGGGCTAAACGATGAAGTCCCAGTGCAAACACCTGTTCCCGAATAGCATTACTCCATTGTGTTAAACGATTGTGAGCAGTCTACTCTGTCATTGGCCATGACGCCCAATGATCAATCACGAGCTTGTCAGTATCCCTCAGCTGGGTTCCTGAGAACAAGTAACCCCGGCCAGCAACATCTCCTATGCCAAATATATCCATACCAGTCTAGCATTGCCTGGACACAGGGGGGCGTTGAAAGCTGACAGTTGAGTTACGACCCCACAGTGGGGCCAGGTTGTGAGAGGCCCTCTATATTCTCTCGCGGGCTGGCTAACCTGTGGTGACTATGACATCACACCTCGCAAATGCGTTGCCTACCCTTTCTGGCGAAACGGAAACGCCCACCTTGGCAAACAGTGGTCAAATCAGCCAGTGAATTTCCAGATGTGCCACGTCACATTGGCCCAAGCTATCCGAGGGGACCGCTCTGCGAATCTCTGGTGGCCATGGTGACACCCTCCATCCCACACATCCAAGACGTTATACCCCCTTCACAATGAGTGGTAGGGTCCTGTGATGAAAGGATACTAAAATCCAACTTGGCGTCAGATTGCTGCTTAGCAAAGTGAGCAACAGATTTGGTGTCAGAATGGATCAGTCGAATGGCAAAGTGCTAAACATGTGCTTTCGTATATTTGTTACCAGATTGTACCTTCTCGCTCATTGGCGCATCTTTCATGAATCTGACACTTACTCATCAAAAATCACCAATGTTACTGCGCACGACTGCCTTTGGGGCACTGTGGCTCAGTTTCAGTGATTGTTGTTAAGCGTACACATGGAACCGATCATAATACTTGCACTGTAGTAACATGGTTTACACAGGTTAGGTTTGTACGGACCACTGTAGTCTACGACATCGCACGGAGGGGGACATTAATCGCTGATTGATGCTATGTAGATTGGTGACCGGTGACAAATCCCAACTTGCAACGGACGCGATCGGAATTCAAATGTTTGCCAGCTTGATCCAATTGGGGAGGCCAACTAACTTTTAACTTGATTTCTCCTACGCGCCTGTGTTTCCACCTCGCGACACCACTGTATACATAGAGCACCAGCTTGTGCGTGGACATTCCGGGCGCCGGTGCGCAGTGCTGACACCCGCCGCACTGTCGCTCAATGCGACACAGATCAAACCCTAATGTGCTCGGCAAGTGAGTAGTACCCCTTCGTCGTCCGTTGGTCCACCGTTCGGGACAGTGTTACCCCAAGGGCTTACTGATGTGGAACATTCGCAGGTTCAAAACCGCACGCCCTACACAGCTCTTCTTGTTACCATGGACGCGCCGCACAGTGCTCAAAGTGAGGCAATTAACCCCACACCGTCTCGCCTTCCGTCCAGACTTCTGTTGGTTTTGCCACATCATTCGGATCATATTCAGAGGATTCGGGGTTCACAGAAGTGAATTTGGCATTTAGAACTGCACAAACCAATCACTTAGCACTTCCGGGCTGTCGGATACATGCATCCGATTGTTAATCAGGATCTGACTCTTTGAACTCTGCATTGATGTATGTCTCTGTTTTATCTCTACTGACAATGTTATTCGTGCTAATGACTTTCAGTTTGACCCACTTGCTTGTTCTCATGTAATCTGCTAGGGCATCTGGTAGGGTTCAGCATGATTGGACGCTGAAGCGATTGGACTGAGCAACGTCCATCAGGTATTGCCTCACTGTGCCTGGATCTGTACCGATGTCAACTTGCCGTCTTGATGCTTACAGATGAGATGGTGTTCTGATCGCGCAAAAACAATGTATTCGATACCACAGAAAGGCAGAATGATCCGTCTGCGTGCTGCGCAATCGAACTCCCCAAGATCACGGAGGAGCCTATAAAACGAGTCATAAGAGGTAACTACATCTCTGCAAAAATGGCGCCAATTCTGTCTACCACTAGCAGTCACAATGGCGCTGTAATCTTTCCTACCGACGCACCGTCTACTCTAATCGATGTCTTGTCCCTCGCCGTTGAGCGGTACCCATCCCAAGAACTCAGTTTCATCACTTCCTCCACTCATGACTCTGCCCTTCAAACTAAAACCTTTAGCTCGTTCAACCAGAGCGTGCGCAAGCTTGCCCGCGCCCTCCTTGAACTGAATAAACCTGTTGGTTCTATCATCATTGTTTACTTGACAGAACACGAGGACAATATGGCTGCCGTATGGGCTTGCCTCCTTGCTGGATATGTCCCATGCTTGCAACCTGCGCTTAGCGCGCAGCAGTCCCACAAGGAAGGCCATGTCGCTCACATCACAAAGGTCACTGGCTCTGCCACATGGCTGACGAACGAGGCAGGAGCAGATCAAGTCAAGTCCATTCCAGGGCTGGAGATCCACCTTCTTCCCGAACTTAGGATTGCAGCAGACCACTACAACGTGCCGGCAGACTGGGCTGCCCGAAAACCCCGGCCTGACGATGAAGCTATTCTCTTCATGACTTCTGGTTCGACCGGGTTCTCGAAGGTCGTCGTGCATACTCACCGTACCATCCTGACATCCTGTTATTCCAAAAATACCGTATATAACTTGACTCCCAAGTCCACTTTCCTTAACTGTGAGCCCTTCATCGGCTCTGGGTCGGCTCTCGTTGACACCTGATCACTAGGGGTTGGTTTTGACCACGTTGCGGGGTCGCTTGAGATGCATATTAATCCTCTGCTGTTCGGAGCATCTCAAGTTCACGTGCACGCATCTGTTATCTTGTCCGACCCCCTACGCCTCCTTCGATTAGTAGAAGAGAAGGCTGTCACCGTCACATTCGCTCCCAACTTCCTTCTTGCCAAGCTCAACCGAGACCTGCAAAAGAGAACTGACCTCTTCGGTACATTTGACTTGTCCTCCCTCAAGCGTATAAACAGCGGTGGTGAGGCGATCCTCGCGGAGACAGCCAAGGCCTTCATCGCTACGATGAAGAACCTCGCTCGCGACCCCACCCAGCTATCGTTCTTCGTCGCTTCCGGTTTTGGAATGACGGAGACTTGGTAAGTGTTGAGTTGTCCGACAAGAATCATTATTCTAACATGGCATATAAAGCGCTGGATGCATCTACAACCCAACAGATATATCTGTTACGGAACCTAAATATGAGTTCCTAGAACTTGGCATCCCAATTCCGGGGTGCGAGATGCGAATCGTCAACCCAGATGACGGCATCACGGTCTGTCCTGATGGTGAGAGTGGGGAGCTTCAGCTTCGAGGACCAATGTTGTTCGTTCGGTACTACAACAACGTTGAAGCTACAAAGTCGTCCTTCGTCGAGGGAGGTTGGTACCGCACTGGAGATCTTGGTATCATCCAGGATGGTTGTTTGAGGCTCAGTGGCCGCATCAAGGAAACTATCATCGTTCACGGTGTTTCCTATGGCATTCCTGAGCTTGAGAATCATCTTCAAACAGTGAACAGCGTTACACCCTCCTACTTTGCCGCCGCGCCTTACCGCGCCCCTGGACAACAAACGGAAGGGTTCATTATTTTCTACTCCCCTACGTTTGACCTGCACAGCGAAGACGCTTCTACCAAGCTGGCCGCCACACATCGCGCACTTCGTGACATTTCCATCAAGATGATCACCCTTCCTCCTCAGCACATCGTTCCCATTCCTGTCAAACAGATGGAGAAGACTACACTCCAAAAATTGTCTCGCGACCGTCTCCTTAAACGGTTTAATCAGGGAGAATTTGCGGAACATACCGCTCGTGCGGAGACACTCCTCAGCGAGGCTCGTGGCGCCACCTTTGTAGCACCTACAACCGAAACTGAGAAGAAGCTCGCGCTGATTTACGCTGACATATATAACTTGGAGACAGCCAACATCTCCGCCGCGGACAACTTCTTTGAATTCGGTGGTACCTCCATCGATCTCATCCGATTGAAGACAGAGGCTGAATCCATATTCGATATCTTCGACATTCCTGTCATCCACATGCTGAAGCACCCTGTCCTGTCAAGCCTCGCCAACTACATTGATGCCTTGAAGTCGAAGAGCATCAACGCCGAAGAGTACGACCCCATCGTTCCCCTCAACCTTACTGGCAACAAGACTCCGCTCTTCATGGTTCACCCGGGTGTGGGTGAAGTTCTCATCTTCGTGAACCTTGCCAAATATTTCCACAATGAGCGACCTTTCTATGCATTCCGCGCTCGGGGATACGAACCAGGCCATCCATTCTTTACGTCCATGGAAGAGATGGTTTCGCTCTACGTCGCCGCCGTCAAGCGGACTCAGCCTCATGGTCCTTACGCTATTTCGGGTTACTCGTATGGTGGCGCCGTTGCTTATGACATCGCGAAGAAACTCGAATCTATGGGGGATGAAGTCAAATTCACTGGGCTGATTAATATTCCTCCACACATTGCTCCCCGGATGTGGGAAATCGACTGGACCGTTGGATTGCTCAATTTGTTCTACTTCTTCGGATGCATTGATAAGAAGGAAGCGCATTCCCTTCCACCGATGTTGCGCCCGATGCCTCGCCAGGAGCAAGTGGAATACCTCTGGAAGATGTCTCCTCCTGAGCGACTTGTCGAACTTCAACTGACGCATGAGAAAGTCTATCACTGGGTCGGTATTGCCACCTCACTCATCGCCTGTGGCAGGCAGTTTGAACCAAGTGGTTCAATTGGCAAGTCTTCACTTGTCATGACATCGAAATGTCACTCACCGTTTCTTTCTGATAGCGAGCATGGACGTGTTCTACGCAATTCCGCTCTTCGGAACCAAGGAGGATTGGATAAACAAGGAATTACAAGTTTGGCGAGAATTCTGCCGCACGGAGCCAGTGTACACTGACGTCCCGGGATCACATGCCACGCTCATGGACATTGACAACGTCCCTGTATTCCAAAAGATATACAGGGGTCGACTCGAAGCTCGTGGACTTTGAGTTGACCCGGTTCGCTTGTGGTGGTTTCGCTTGTGTATTATAAGAGCCTTTCTCTCAGCCCCTCTAGATCTCCGCCGGTGACCGCTAGAAATATACATTTCAGTACATTTTGTAGTATGTACGGGCCCTATCCAATCCGAAGAAGGCATTGCGACACGCAACCTGAGGGATCGTTTAGATTTGTGCTGCGCGTGTGGGAGTTTCCGTCACAAGTGGGATTTTGCGTCCCTTCGATGAGACGAGTGCTGCGTGGCAATTGCCATTCAAACGTAACGAAAGCGTCGCGGAATTTCGGAATGCTTAGGATCTACTATCACTGAGTACTATATCTGTTCGTTCAGTGCGAGTGAAACACCCGTCGCCTCCGTGTATCGAACGCCACAATCCCTGATGAGTCAACGATCGGTCCAACTTGTGTAGACTTTCGCGACCCGGAGATCAGGCAACTGCTATGATGCAAAATCTGACATTTATTCGCCACGTTTTACTTTCCCGCCGCGCTTTACTTTCTCATCACCTTTTTTCAGTCAATCATCCGGGCGCCAAGGTTTTGACATGGCAACTTCCATCCCCCCTCACGCTATGCCACCTCCCACAATCTTCCAGGTGTTGCGGAACCTTGACGGCACCATAACGGGAAATTTAATGGAACCTGAATATGACGACAATCCCGTCCCTTCTTTCAATCAACTGATTGGTATCTCCAGAGCCACGGGTTCGTGTGCTGCTTCATATTGACATTAGGGTTCTGCGGGTATACCCATGGGTAGCTAGGCCTATACCCAACCATGGTGGGTATGGGTATGTCTGTGGGTTGAGAAATGAGCACCCATGGGTGTACCCAGGATAATAGCAGTTTGTAGTGTAAAAAATTATATACTAATATACATTTTTATTCTATCCACTGAACTAACTTGCCCTGTCATGGTGTGGCAGGCATTCGCCACGCCACCGCCGTGCTATCGTCGCGGCCATCTCGTCCCGCCTCGTCGCTGATGCCATCGCGTTGTGGTCACAGTCGTGACCCGCACGTCATGTAGCCGGCGTCGCGTCACACCGTGCTGCCATGCCACGTCGTCGTAGTGCGAGCATCGCGGCTGTGCCGTCGCTTATGTTGTCGCGTTGCGATCGCATTTGCGACCCTCACTTCCTGTCGCCGTCGTCACATCGCTGCTGTGGCGCCGTCCTGGTGCCATCGTGGTGGTCGTGTTGGTGGCCAACCCGTGGCCGTCGTGGCCGTGCCGCTATCGATGCGGCCATACCCGTACCCACACCCATACAGAACCCTATTGCACATGCGCACGATGCTGCGTGTAAAGCTACTGACCTTGTCAATTCACTATCCCAGAAGGGCATGCCAAGCAGTGAGGCGTTTCTTCTATGGGGACTTATCACAGGGGACATTGTCGACTCGCTTGGAAAATGATGCTCATTGACATGTTCTCGTTTTTCATGTCTGTCACATGAACTTGTCTCTTTGGTTACTACCGTACACTCTGTGAATGCGATGAGCAAGTAAAACGCGGCGAATAAATGTGCAGATTTTGCACCGTACGACCTGTCATGTCGTGCTCCGTTCGATGAACTTCAATCCGGCTATTGTGTTCTGGGCTCAATCTGGTCTGCGGTTTCACTCATACATGGACGGTTGTGGTTAACATTTTGTTACTGTCAAGCAGCGGCTGCATACAATGATTTTTCCAGATCCGACTTAGCTTTCCTGACACCAGTACGATTACAGGCTTGCCGCTTGCTTAATTGCACTGCTGTACCGCGTGACTCGGGCTTGCACCCTGTGTGATAGGCAGGGAAGTCCGGAGAACATCAGGAAGTGGCGAGGACGGTACGCGGTGGGTCGTGTAACATGGCAACAAGGGAACAGGACGAGGCACCGGGAGGATATCACGACCGATACCAGTCGATCCCTTGGAATGATGCGGCCATGCTGTCCTCCACCGGTCTAAGTATCATACCGCATCAATCTTTCGGTTGAACCACGTTGCGGAGATAGAGCGAGAAGAAGGTTCCAGATCTCATTGTCTCCACCTTTAGACGCATATTTATTACACTAGGCACGAGGGACAGGCGGTGATGCGCTCTCCCGGCACAAAGCGAAAGAAGATCCCCACAGGGAAAGGCACGAGCGTTCTCAGCTAGGAACTCAAGTTGAACTGTTGGGGCAGTGAAACGAGCCAGTGGGCAAAACGCGGCGAGCCGTTGCCCACCTACTACCTCCGTTCTTCCAAATGTGCTTCGGGACGCCGCTTCGCTGTATGGATGTCCGCATTCCAAAGCTTATTCCATACACGGGCTCTGAATCCCTCTGTTCAACGAACCTGTTCTACTATTGCCGCAGTGTCATCCTTCGTTGGACTCGTGCGAGCGGTATCCTTCGAGTATCTTTAACTTCTTGTCTACCGGTTTGCTGGATTTAGGATACTGTGATCCGATTCTCGTCTTCACTAACAAGCTTATCGATCATTTTTCTGTAGAGTTGAAATCATATACGCTATGCAGCCTATTCCTCGAAGAGGGGCGGTGGCTGAGCGGTGTGGCGTTTGGGATCGAGATTCCGCCGTTTCTGAGCTCCTTAGTATCCTTTCTGTCATGTCTGCCAGAGCTTACACCCTTTGATTTGCACCCTCAAACTTTGATCCTCGATCGCCGCCAAGTTATCGATCGTACGCGATTCCACACGCTGCCGGGCCGGTTATTCACTGGATACCCGCGCTACATGACCGGATGGACTAGTGGGGAGAAGTACCTGGATCCTTGAATCATTAGCGAGATTAATATTTGGATGTGACGGCGGCGGTGCTCGGCAGTCCTTGCACCCAGTACAGCATTGTCATGGATAAGGTACTAAAGTAGAAGTTGCCTATTGAGGATGCTGTACATACACTACCACTTCTGGTTGGGCGGATATTGCCTGCGCATTGTTCGGGGCGTTCGGTCGCGATCCGATGGCTGAAGCGATTTGATTTCGATAAGGTATAGTTCATAACTAAAGAGCGATATGGCTAAGATGCCGTCTATTGAATATTCACAGTCTTGCAACGTAACACACCGTTCTGCTCGTTCCGTAAGTTAGTGCCATCGAACCGATCGATCATCATATCTATGTATCGCTGTAATCCCGCGTACGCTGGCATGCCGTCAGCCAGCACTTGGTAATCAGCATCAGAATTACACACGGGTAAGTCTGTGTCCGAACCGTTTTGAGACCGCGCACAGGTTGTTGATGGGCTTCGTAGTACTTATACGATGCGATAGTTACGCCGTAGCTGCTCTATAACCTGTGAGAAACGCTATATTCTCAACATCATCAACTCATCCCACCGTAATTATGACACCTGCTCGTCTCCCCGTGCTTGTGGTAGGTTGATCCTCCCCCTTCGTGCGCTCGATAACGCTAAGTATTGCCCGGTGCGCTAGGCTGGTGCTGGGCCGACGGGACTCGTCTTTGCACTGACGTTGTTGCAAAACAACGTCCCCGTTCGGATCATCGAGAAGGAACCTCGTTGGCGTTCCGGTCAGCGCGGTAGCGGACTCTGGGTAAGCCTTGAGAAAACAATATGCGTACTGACGCCGATTTTTTCGTATTTCAGCCCCGTACCCATGAGGTCTTCCATTTCCTCCGCGTACACGAGATACAAGAGCAAGCAGAACAAGTTTTGCTCATCAAGGAATACAAACCTGGCACGCTCGAGGTTAACAGGCACTTCCGCATGTTTAAATACAACGAACCCACTCCTTCCATCCCTTATGTAAGTTGTGCTCCTCAAGCCTCAGGGGCGATGGTTGATTTGAATATTTTGTAGAATAACCCGACGTTCCTTGGCCAGCCCATCGTGGAGGGTCATTTACTTTCTCACATTGAAAAGTACGGTGGTACCGTTGAGATGGGAACGGAACTTGCCTCGTTTGAGGACGACGGAGAGCGTGTGATCGCAAAACTTATTAAGAAAAAGGACGGAGAAGAGATCTCAGAAACGTTCGAAGCCTCATACCTTATCGGGGCTGATGGCGCGAGAGGTGTGTGATGCTTACCACCTCACCTCGTTGCTTGCGATAAATTAAAATTTCTGCCAGGCGTCAGCAGGAAACAACTTGGTTTGCCATTCGCTGGGCAAAGCAACCAACAGCTGATTTCTGTTGTCGGAGATGTCTGCCTAGAAATCCCAGGTGTCGACAGAGAGGTACGCGTTTCCTGTGCAAAGGCCCGATCTGTGCCGCTCATCGAAATCCTGCCCAGCACTGGCATTGGTTCGGTGACCGAACGACTGATTTGTATGGATTCACTTTTCCATCGCTTTCCCTTCCTTTCTCACCTCTACCGTACGGACAGCCTCTCGGCTCGCCCAACGGATTACATCGCTCCTACTGGCTTCCAGTTCATCATGACTTCGACGGAATACGAACCTAAAGAACTCGTCGCCGATGAGAAGTTGTTCTTCAAGTTCATGTCCAAGTTGATTGGGCACGAAGTCGATCCGAAGACGAGGAAGAGAGTCGATATCACGGAGTACCGGTAAGCATGAATCAAATTTACAAGCGCTACTGAGAGCTTATGCATCGAGGTAGGTCAAACGTGAGGATGGTCGATAAAATGCGCGTCGGACGGGTGTTCCTTGCTGGTGGTAAGCCCTGAATTGAGTGATATATAATTCTCGCTCACAGCGAATTCCGCAGACTCTGCTCAGTATGCACGCCCTCCCTTCCGAGCAACATTCGTCTGATCTTGCTTCTCAGCGTTCACAGTCCAACTGCTGGTCAAGGCTTGAACACTTCTGTCCAAGATGCTGTGCGTATTTCACGCGGTATGCTCTCTGGAGCTGACAACAGTTCCACAGTTCAACCTGGCATGGAAAGTTTGCTTGGTCCACAAGGGCCTTTCCTCCGACGCTCTTCTCGACACCTACACCCCAGAACGTATTCCTGTGATCGCTGAAATGCTTAACCTCACCAGCGAGATCCACGGAAGGCTCGTCTCAGCTCCGACGCTTGATGGTGCCTTGCAGCGCGACAAGCGGTTGAACATGCTCGCGGTTAACTACCGAGACAGTTCGATCGTGCTTGACGAATACACGCAGGCCGAGCCCGTGAACGCATATGGGACTTTGGAGGAACTCGGAGGCGTTTTGGTAGCAGGAGACAGGGCACCAGACTCGACGGGGTTGACTCAGACCGTCCGTGGTGTGGAGACGGAGACTAGACTGTTCGACGTGTTCAGTCCGGTCTACCACACCGCGCTCATATTCGCCCCGAATGTGACTTCAGCGACGGATGTCCTCGAGACATTGAAGGGTTATGCTGGCGACCTGATCCGACCTGTGATTGTCCTTCCTCGCGGGACCGAGGCACCGACTGTCGCGCAGGCTGACGTCATCGTTGACCGCGATGGACATGCTTACGAGGCATACATTGCAGTGCAGGGAGAGACAAAGGTTTTCGTGGTCAGGCCCGATTGCATGGTGGGTGCAATCGTGCACGGTTCCGAAGGTGTTAGGAATTACTTTGCCAAGATTTTCATTTGATTTTCGAGGGCCGTGTAGTGCTTGTTATATTTTAGATCCAAAATGACGAATATCTTATGGCGCCTTGTCTATGTTGCGTTGGATTGCGAATCTTAGGTACCCGTGCGAGACCGTGCCGTTTCGCCTCTTGATGATTGCCAATCTTCGGACCCCGGCTTGATATGACGAAAGCGAAACTGACGAATGCCTTACATAAAGTGGCCAACTTGAAGGCCAACCACACACGAAGCAAAGGCTAGCGGCGGGAACGTTAATGCACCACGGGACTACCAGCGAAATCTTACAGTGACGCTGAGCCACTTAGTGGTGAATTTGTGACTGCAACTACACCCACTTTTTTCTAAGAAACCTGTGCCAATCGTACATCGAGTATAGTATTAAGGTAACCTCCGGCGTCTAAGTCTGTATCGTTATGTAAGACTTATTGCGCTCGCTTCACGATGTAGCGAAGTTAGCATTGCGGTCACTCAGCTCTCACCTCACTTAAGGGATTGATAGTAGTTCCTCCTGTGCAGCCCTGCACAGCGTCGCAAAACTAGTAGGCTATGCAAGCGGTGATAATTGGAATGATTGTCAAACATGTACTATAGTAGAAATGATTACCATATCGTAAGATGCCAGTGCAGCCTGATGACAATTAGCACAGATTCGTGCAGCCCTGCCAGCATTGCACAGGAGCACTTTGTTATCGCTGATTTTTTTGCTCATCTGAGCAGTATTATCTCCGTTTATCAACGGCCGCCGTGCCATGCTGCGTCTAATCCATCAATCCTAGCTTGCGTTTTGCGCTGTGTAGTACACTCCAACTCGGCAACCTAAGTGCTGAGTTGCCATCGATCTAGAACGATTACAGTCACTTTGTTATGTGCGATAAAATTTGAACCTGCCAGTGCAGTGGCAGCTGATGCTTACATCAAATTAAGTCCACGTGTCATGCCAATCGATCGATCGATCAAGCGCCGCAGGACATCACCAGAGCAAAATGATTTTAGCCTCTAGCTCGGGACGGCGGCCAGCGTGTGACCCGGAGAGTGGGTGCAGAGCTGCCATACATTCTCGGAGAGAATAATCGGTACCCGGAACAGCGGAACGAGAAGATGGCCGCGTCTTCGACTCTGCGTAAGGCGAGAGGGAGATACGGCGGCGTGCACTCGCTCACTGATCCGACCAGTATGGATCTTGAGTGGTGACTGAGCGCAATCCGGAAATTCAAAATTCCTCGGCGGCGGCACATCAGCAAGCCCATGGCCATTCTGAAAGATCGACTCGGACTAAATCGATTCCTCGGTGTGCGGCTACCTAACTGATCCGTTGTGGAGAATACACCGGAGATATAAGCAGAAAGTGAGGCTGCGCTACTTGAAGCCGCGTAGTAAATCCGCATGCAATTGGAAATACGCTTTCTGTCCTCAGACATAACCTCCGAGGCCAGGTGGGGAGTCGCAGATGGAAGGTCATATGCTTCGCGAAAGGATCTGGGGGGGAATAGTAGCGACTGGCGAGACTCGTGACCTGGGGGAGAAAGGTTTCGAGGGCCGAGAATGAGGCGAGAAATTGAAGTAAGACTCTAAGGGGGTAGTAGTAGCAAGATTCGTGACCAAAGGGGAGGATTGAAAGCGATGTACAGTATAATGGTGTCAATGCCGCATGTCTACATCCTGAGATTAATGAACCCTGCGCCCATGACGCTCGTCCCTTGCAGCGACGTCGCCGCCGCTGCACTGATAGTACCGAAATGTTAGCGCCAGGGTGCGATCTCACCCAAAACGGAGACAAAAGTGAAGTGTGCCTCATCACCGTGGTCAATGAAGATCTACCGAGTGGCTGTCTGCCTCAATGGACATACTACGACTAGGCAGTGCCATAGTTACGCTTGGTGTGGTTTGTAACTCAGTACAGCACCTCCTCCCGACGGTGTGTATGCGCTGCTACTCCGTGGTCGGTACGAACGCATCACCGCCTTTCCGAGCGCCCAAGTAGTAGTTTGAAATATGTATCTTGTTCTTATCTATTGGTTCGATTATGCTTGGCGATTACCACATGCTCACATTACATAAGACTCGAAGCAGGGTGGAGCCTCGGATTGCATCATGCGTCAGGGAATCGCAGACATGGATTCGCAGCCTAATCGATATCCGGTTTAGCCCGTCGAGTGACTGCATTTTTCATGTCATTCGCCGGGTTCCGATTTACAGTAGGAGCATTTCTATTCTTATTCGCACGGTCCATACCAGATTTGGTGTTCGGGGTGTTCGATTGGGTTTGTCAGGATCCGATGCTGAACCGAGCAGCCGAACCGGTACACACTGGCAAAGGTATCGCCTCCTCGTGCCTGGTGTCGGCTTGCCGACTTGATGATCACCGATAGCTGGCAGTACGTACTAAGCAAACCGCCGACGGATCGCATCTAAGGAGGGCTAGAAGAACTCCGTGTGTGCTGAGAACTTGCCGCGAATCGTATATAATACGAGAGAGAAGGCTTTGACCGCCCCAAACTTCATACATTTCCGTAGACATGGCACCCGTTTCAACCTCTTCCAACACCTACAACGTCACCGCGATGCTCAAAGACCTTCTTCCCTCCTCCACGCATGCCCATATACCATCCACCCTTATCGATGTCTTGTCTCACGCCGCCGAGCGGTACCCCTCCCACGAACTCAGCTTCATCTCATCCTCCGCCCATGACTCCATCCAGACCAGGACGTTCAGTACGTTCAACCGGAGCGTGCGCAAGCTCGCCCGTGCCCTCCGCGAACTGAACAAGCCTGTGGGTTCTGTCGTCATCGTTTACTTGACAGAACATGAGGACAACATGGCCGCCGTCTGGGCCTGTCTCCTCGCCGGATACGTGCCTTGCCTGCAACCCGCGCTCAGCGCGCAGCAATCCCACAAGGAAGGCCATGTCGCTCACATTACAAAGGTCACTGGCTCCGCTACATGGCTGACGAGCGAAGCCGGAGCAGATCAAGTCAAGTCCATTCCAGGACTGGAGATACACCTCCTTCCCGAGCTTAGGATCGCAGCAGAGGGTTATGACGTGCCGGCTGACTGGGTTGCTCGAACACCAAAGCCTGAAGATGAAGCTATTTTCTTCATGACTTCTGGTTCGACCGGTTTCTCGAAGGTCGTCGTCCACACCCACCGCACTATTCTGGCTGCTTGCTCTTCCAAGGGTACCGTCTATGGCTTCACTTCTAAGTCCAAGATCCTGAACTGTAAGTCTTTCATCGATTCTGGACTATCTCTCGATTGAGATGTAACACCAGGGGTCGGTTTTGACCACGTCGCCGGGTCGTTGGAGATGCACTTCACTCCTCTGCTGTTTGGCGCGTCTCAGCTTCACGTCCACGCCTCCGCCATCTTGTCTGATCCCCTCCGCCTCCTTCGATTGATCGAAGAAAAGGCCATCAGTGTCACATTCGCCCCTAATTTCCTCCTCGCCAAGATGAACCGCGACCTCCAAAAGAGAACCGATCTCTTTGGGACGTTTGACTTATCCTCCCTCAAACGTGTGAATAGCGGTGGTGAGGCAGTCGTCTCTGAGACTGCCAAGGCCTTCAACGCTACGCTCAAGAACCTCACCCGCGACCCTTCCAAACTATCATTTGTCATCTCCCCTGGTTTCGGAATGACGGAGACTTGGTGAGTGCCAAACTGTGTAACAGGACGCAATATGCTGATATCCTTTGTGAAGCGCTGGATGCGTCTACAAGGGCACCGATCTCTCTGTTTCAGAGCCCGAGTTTGAGTTCTTGGAACTCGGCGCTCCAAACCCAGGGTGTGAGATGCGAATCGTCAGTCCAGAAGATGGCACCACTGTCCTTTCCGATGGCGAGAGTGGGGAGCTTCAGCTTCGGGGACCGATGATGTTTGTTCGGTACCTCAACAACACCGAAGCTACAGAGTCCTCCTTCGTCGAAGGTGGTTGGTACCGCACGGGAGACCTTGGTATCATCCAGGATGGTTGCTTGAGACTTAGTGGGCGTATGAAGGAAACCATCATCGTCCACGGTGTTTCCTATGGAATTCCCGAGCTCGAGACCCATCTCCAGACAGTCAACGGTGTCACACACTCTTTCCTCGCTGTCGCATCTTACCGCGCCCCTGGACAACAAACGGAAGGTTTCATTATCTTCTACTCGCCCACATTCGACCTGCACAACGAGGATGCGGCTTCCCGGCTGTCCGCCACGCACCGCGCTCTTCGCGACATTTCCATCAAGATGATTACCCTTCCTCCTCAGCACATCGTTCCTATTCCCCTTGCTCAGATGGAGAAGACTACCCTTGGGAAACTCTCGCGCAATCGTCTCCTCAAGCAGTTTACCCAGGGACAGCTTGCAGAGCATCTCTCCCATGCTGAGAAGTTACTGAGCGAAGCCCGTGGAGCCACCTTTGTCGCACCTACGACCGAAACTGAGAAGACGCTGGCTCGAATTTACGCTGACATATACAACTTGGAGACTGCCGATATCTCCGCCACCGACAATTTCTTCGAATTTGGTGGTACCTCCATCGACCTCATCCGGTTGAAGACAGAGGCTGAATCCGCACTCGACGTTGTCGATATCCCCGTCATCCACATGCTGAAGCACCCCGTCCTGTCGAGCCTTGCCAACTACATTGACGCCTTGAAGTCGAAGAGCGTCAACGCCGAAGAGTATGACCCCATTGTTCCCCTCAACTCGACTGGGAACAAGACTCCAATTTTCATGGTTCACCCAGGTGTGGGTGAAGTTCTCATCTTTGTGAACCTTGCCAAATATTTCCACAATGAGCGACCTTTCTATGCATTCCGCGCTCGGGGATACGAACCAGGCCATCCATTCTTTACGTCCATGGAAGAGATGGTTTCCCTCTACGTCGCCGCTATCAAGCGGACTCAACCTGAGGGCCCATATGCGGTCGCAGGTTACTCTTACGGTGGTGTCGTCGCTTATGACATTGCCAAGAAACTCGAGTCTATGGGCAACGAAGTCAAATTCACTGGCATGATCAATATCCTCCCGCACATTGCTCCTCGGATGTGGGAAATCGACTGGACCGTTGGGTTGCTCAATTTGTTCTACTTCCTTGGGTGTATTGAGAAGAAGGTCGCACATTCGCTTGCCCCGACGTTGCGCCCTATGTCTAGCGATGATCAAGTGGAATACCTCTGGAAGATGTCTCCTCCTGAGCGACTTGTCGAACTTCAACTGACGCATGAGAAAGTCTATCACTGGGTCGGTATTGCCACCTCACTCATCGCCTGTGGTAGGCAGTTTGAGCCACGCGATTCAGTCGGTATGTATTTGCTCTCTCTTCGCTGAAACGCCGCTCATGGTGTTGTCTCCAATAGCGAGCCTCGACGTGTTCTATGCAATTCCGCTCTTCGGAACCAAGGAAGATTGGATAAACAAGGATCTGCAAGAATGGCGGAACTTCTGCCGCACAGATCCTGTATACATCGACGTTCCTGGGTCGCATTCTTCCCTCATGGACATTAACAACGTCCCTGTATTCCAAAAGCTATTCAGGGGTCGTATGGAAGCTCGTGGTCTCTGAGGTGTTCTTGTTCGCTCTGACTCTGCATATGTTATTAGAATGTCACTTTGTACCTTTGTACCCCAGTTCATTCCGTGAGCCGACGACAAAGTATTATTACATCATGCGAATAACGTGGTTGCGCAAAACATAGATATACATACACTGTTGTCTCTCTAATCTGACGTTGTTACTACCAAGACGAGTTCGAACGTTATCACTAGCGTCGGTCTGGGCGTGGGAAGAGCGACGTTCCGTTCAAAAAGTTCGACTGTGAAACTTCCTCGGCTCTCAAGGAGACCGAAACAATCATGAGACTCCCAGCAACTAGTGCAGCACTGGGTTCCTTGAAGGTGCCTAAGACGCCCCGCCTTTCTAAGTATCACCCACACACTGCAGGGAAAGGTCGGCCACTGCCATATATTCGCAACTTCATGTCTTTTGAAGCGATGCAGTCCTTGCGACTCACAAAGATGACGCATTGACCATGTATATGGATCACCAATAGCCAGCTCCAAACGATATTCGCGCTGCTTGTCATGAGTGTGCGTCGTGAGTCGAGCTCAACTTGCGTAGTAGATCGTCTAGTTGCTGGTCTGCACAGGGCATTTTCTCCCTTTCACATTACCTGGCGAACATGGAACAAGCCGAACAAGATCGTTATCTTACAGTCCCGTCCTGGATCCATGTCAAGAATATGATCACCCGTCTGTTCGTTTTACACATCCTGAGATGCGCCACGACGCGCCGAAGTTCCACGTGCAAACTTGGTCACCTACCCAGAAGATCATCCCATATACATGGGTGGGCGGGCGGAGCCAGGGGGGTAACAAGAGAATGCCCTGTCGTCGTGCTCGACATCTTTAACCAGTAGGTAGGCCATTCGTCGCTGCTCACTGACGAGACCTACTAGTCCTTGCGAAACTGGGCTGACCGATTCCGCGACGATCCCCTTACGAAAACCAGCCCCACTTCGGGAATCAGAAAGTTCCATTTTTGCCATGAAAGTATACCTTGTCGACTTGTAGATCGCTGCCAAAAAGCGCAACAGCTCAAAAGCAGAAAACTATCGACGTCCGAAAAGATTGAAACACCGAACGTCATTAATCTCGGGATGATCTCCATGATAAACACTGAACAGAATGAGTTAGACCGTCGAAGTAAGAGTTATGTACGGTCGGAAAGCATGGACACGACGATCTTGATCTTGACTTCATTGTCCTTTTGAAGGTCGATTGGTAGGGAGTTTTCTTCAAATGAGGGTCATCTGATGTCATCTTACAGGACGCTGCAAGAGAGGTTCGCCCACCATGTTTCTGAGATGCGGTGATGACCACGACACTAGCAAGCTTGGTGTGGTAGATCAAAAGACCTCTCCAGATAAGTACTAGGGACATTGACTTCTCACGGACACCCGTAATTAGCCGGCTTTTGGAGAATCAGCTGCTCCGGAAGGAGACCTTCACAGGTCTGACTCGGTGGAGTCTCGTTTGAACGAGTGCTGGATTTCTGGCCTTTAATCGTGTCATTCGATTACTCTTCCATCAAGCTCTGATTATGCTACTGACTGGTTGGATATTTACCAGATGCGTATTGGGTGCCTCAAGGAGGCCTTCAAGAAGCTAAACAAAGTTGCTAGTCACATGATACCTGACGGTCGACAAGTCGCGTTTCCGGGTTCATGCGACATTTTCACCTGGTCCGATATGCCAACGGCGAGAATCTCCCCTGCGTCATCCTCGATCGTTGTCGCATCCCTTCCTTTGTTGTAATTCGCCCTGGACCAGACCCTCCCGGCCGACCTGTGCTCGAATGATCCACCAGCCTACAACTCCTCGTCGACTCATTCGAGAACCCGAACTTTGCTCGAGAACTGTAGTTCCCGAATCAGCTACGATGTAACGCATGGCCTAGATCCGTGAGGATTCGTGTTTTGTTGGTCGAAAACCCTTGTAGAGCGCCCGTTTAATCGGTTCCAGTCCCTAACCATCATTAGTAAACCTTCTGGGAAACTTCTTGTGGCACCTTTCTTCTGACCGAACACCTCGGAGGATCCATCAGATTGAAATTATGGTACGGTACGTTTACGAAACAATTCCAAGGGTTGAATGTGACTAATTATAATAATATGATCTGGCGACCGATCTGAGTTATCAACTGATCCGAATAATCGAACAATGCAAGTATCCATGGAAGATCAAAGGCTGGCGGGTGCCACATAGTCGAAGTCTCCTAACGGAATACATCATTACGGGAACCCGGGACAACGCCACGGGCGGCGACCGTTTGCATTTTTGGACGGTAAGTGACTGAGTGCGCGACAAGCCCGACAGTCTGTATACCGTCTGCCTGCGCGCTTGTCGCAGAATGGGGAATCTGTTGTCTCAACAATCGTGGAGGGGTTATCGTAACCCGACTCTGGTGCAAGTTAGCTGTAACCACCCCAACTCACGGGGAGTCCTGTTCTGCTGCAATAATTTGTCCGTCACTGATTTGGCTGGGGCCGTGTGACTCCCATGCATCTACTTTACGTCGTCGAGTACCTCTGGCTCAGATCAGCAAATTGCACTTCGAGGCGTGTCGCATTCCAGGAAGGCTATTAGGTCGCTCTTACTTGAAGGCTCGCCTAGTTGAACCTTTCGGTTGCTCCTTATCCATTTCCAAGCACTGGTGAAACAAGCACTATCGGAATTCGATGATTGGCTCGGGTCTGCTAGCTGATATTGCATTGTATTGCATTCGCCTTTGAAAGGATTTGCACTATTCCACTCTCAGTCCGCTGTACCTCGATCCACCCTTTGTTCAGTCTTCTCGATCGTGCTCAATTTAGTCTGATGTTTCATTCGTATACGAACAGTTGTGGTTAGCATTTTCTGTCACCTCCTAGCAGCAATTGCGTGCAACAATTGCTTACATGCTTCATAATACAGTTTGATTAGTCGAACTGCATCGAACTGGTACTCTTTCATTTCGATAGCAGTACTCAGTGGCACACAAGCTATCAATGAAACCTCCCACGAAATATGTTACCCCTAAAATAAGTGAAAGAATAGCACCATGCATTGTTGAACTGCAAAAATATGATCCTTTGCACTGCAAATTTGGTTCCACCATGGCATTCCCCTCAACAGAAAGTTCTGTGCAAGCCACACACAGTGGAGCATTCTGGTTTCTGTTGGGACTCATGTTCTTTTCATGTTTTACTTTTATCAGGGGGTTGGGGGACAGAATTTGGTGACCATACCAGCAGTGAAGTAGTGAGGGCTTGAAGGGCAAGATTGGCAGAATTAAGAATAACATGGCTGAAGATGAAGGATGAGCTGGATGGCATGCCAGTTTGCAACACCAACCTGGGTTCTGGGTTTCCACATGAGCGACCTTTCTTTCTCCTTGGTTGTGGGGTATTTATTTATATCAGCATTCACCTGAGCACCATTGACTAGCATGCAACAATGTCATCATCCCACTTCTATAGGGTGATCATATAGCATCTTGCAATGCCAACATGCAGATCGCAGGGTTGTCAGAGGTAACATTCTTGCCCAGCTCAAGCAGCTGGTCCAGGTCAACTTCATTTCCACTTGCGAGGACCAACAGATCAAGGTTGGCAGGCTCATCAGTGAGCGCCATTGATCCACTGTCAGTTCCACCATACACAGAATAATCAGATCCACCTGCAAACACCATAGGAGTTGCAAAGGGCTGCTGCGCCTGCCAGGTGGATGCCACTTTGCCTTCATACGCAGCACCACCAGTAGCACCAACAGACCCATCACCAAACAACTCGTTCATCTTGTCCCAAAATGGCCATCCGGTGTTGCGAAAGCGGGCCATTTCCTTTCCCTACGTTGTGGCAATAAGTATGAGTATTATCCCCATTGGAAGAGCGTACATCGGAACGCCCCGAAACATACTATCTGTTTAGTATCTTTACAGAGCCTTGGTTTTACATTTTATGCAAGGTCATAAAGCTATAAAATGCACGTCGACAGAGCCCGCGGGACACCCACCAATGCAAGCCAATCTCGATACAATTATAACAAGTCGAGGACATTGAATATGCTTGTTCACACCTTCCACTCCTCCGGGAGTTCATTGCATATGATCTTGCCGTCCTCAATAACTCAGCTAGCTCGACCACAGAAGCATTCGGATCTGCCATCTTGCCTGCAGCGTTGAGTTCGCTGCCTTCCAAGACGCAGGCGTCTTTGGAGTCCTCCATCCCCGATCTATAAAATTTGAATCGACTTGTTACATCTGCGGTGTCAAGCTTCCCCACCAACCCAAGTTCAGGTGCGTGGCCGGGTCAAGACTCATTCTGATGCAAAGAGCGGCATCTCGGATGATATAGTCGTGCAGACCGCATCGCAAGTTTCAATCCCTTGTCGTGCAACGCAACGGTGTCGAACGTAGTGGATGGACGTGTCTGACAAGGAGATGATACGAGTTCGCGTCAGCAGGCGTGGATCGTCTGTGCGACTGATGATTCAAACGATTGGGATGCGAGGAGGTGGATATCGATACGGAAATTCTGGCACTGAATGCAAACATGTACCTTGGAGGTGAGGAGACGAGTGGCCAGGTCAGATCCTGTCGATGGTCGGTCCCGTTCGACATAGACGGGAAATGGATTCGATCGTGCCAACAGTGGTCCGGAAGACTGTCGGTGTCGTGGCGTTCACTTGTCACAGCCGGAACCTTGTTGGGCTTGGAAGGAAGGAACGGAAACGACGTTGATGCGTCGTCTCAAAATCTGGTACGCGCGAGGGCATAAAGAATGTCGTGTGTCACGCCATGGAAATCTGTGTGGGGACGCACGTAAGACAGCGTACGGGAGAGGGAATCCATCGAGTTCTTGAGAACGCTTGATTGTAGTTCAGATATATACCACTGCATCGACGCCTTGGGCGGTAGCGGCGTAACGTACGCGTTCAACATTGAATGGGGATTTGGAGGTTGATATTGCATATAAGCGCGTGAGGACCTCCGCTCAGCTTTAATTTGACTCCTAGCTAGGTGCCAATAGTGGCAGCTGAGCGCTGAGCTCTCAGACAAGGGGTCCATCAGCTTAAATTCATCCATCCCCCTCAGAAAACAGCCGTCTCAGAACCAAGCCCGTCGTGGCCGAGCAAAACCAAAAAAAGAGACGAGGGGTGAGCATGCGATGGTATTTATAAACCAAAAATGGGTGCGGGTAGGGTGTGCATCGACATGACGGAAAGCGTGAGGGTAGCAGTAGCGACTAGAAACACGAAATACGAAAGAGATTCAGAAACGACATGATGTTCGAGGAGGAAGAAAAGACGTGAGCAGTCCATGGTGATCGGTCCGTTGATGGTTTCATACGCTCGACCGATCTACATTGGCCGATGCGCGTCGGAAACGAATGAAGACAAGGTAAACTACATCATCCCCCGCGCGATCTGAGAAAACTGCTCCGCCATCTGTGGATAGTTGCGTACGAACTGCAACTGGGCCTTGCTTGCCTGTCGGGGTGTCAGCTGTGCCGTCGCCCCCATGGCTTAGACTCACCTCGAGATACGTCAACGCGGCAGTGATCTCCGCCTCACCCCGTGCCATCTGCACTTGCTTCTCAAACCACGTGACGGCCGCCTCGACGTCGCTCTTTTGCAGCGCAAGTTGAGCGAGTGTTGCCACCGCGGGCTCGCATGAGGGGTCCAGCACAAGCGCCTCGCGACACAGCGCCTCCGCAGCGGGCAGGTCTTGACGCCACTGAAAGATTGCCAGTGCCTTGTTTACGAGCGGTAGCGGGTTAGGCGGGGAGCTGGCCCGATGTCGGAGTCAGCGTCGGCGGAACAGATAGGGGGAACACGTACTTGGCTTTTTCAAGCTCGATCGCCCGATCAAGCTTTTCGACTGCTTCTTGGTACCGTTGTTGGTCCAACAAGAGCTCACCGCTACAGTCGGGTTGGTCAATTACGTCCCCGAGGATTCTTCATGACAACGCACTAGTAGTTGCACACCTCTCCCCGTGATGGGAACAACGTCATCGTCCGTCGGAAAGTCGCCATGCTGTTCGCGAGGTTGTCCATCTTGTATTGTGCGACGGCGAGCTGAATGTGCGAGAACACAAACGACTCATCGAGGGACGACGACTTGATGTAGTTGGTGGCCGCAGACGAAAAGTCGTTGGTGATAAAGTACACTGAAACGGTGGTCGATGCGAGCAACAGCAGAAAGAAAAGGAAGTGACGCACCCTGCCCTCGATGGTAGTACACGTCCGGATCGTCCTCGTTGATCTTGATCGCATCCTCGAAACACTTCATCGCTTGCGTATTGTCGTTCTCTTCCATGTATACGCTTGCGAGCTTGACCAAGGATTGTGTGAACGAAGGGTAAAGCGAGAGCGACTCGAGGAGGTCAGATTTGGCACCGCTGACGTCCGCAGTCAAGAACCTGATCAAGTCACTACGTCAGACCACGAAGTGGGTGCGCATGCCACACCTACTTGAATGTTCCGCGCAAATTGAGGGCCTCAGCCCGACCAATATCCCAGGATATACCCTGTTCGAGAGCCTCGTTAACGAACGATAGCGCATGTGGGTAGTCAGCCGCCTCGAGTGCGTCCAGGGCAAGCAAGAGGGTCTGATCGCCTTGCGACGGGCTTTCGGGAAGCGTAGGAAGCGGTCCTGGAGAACGATCAGCGACCCATCGAACGACGCACGCGACGACTTACGTTTCCGGAATGCAGCGAAATAGGCCGATACGAACGTTTGGGAAGGCAAGCGTGGTTCCCGGGTCTGTCGTGACTGAGCAGGAGAACGAATGATGGTGGGAAAAGGAGACTGACAGCAAGGATGGACTTGGCCTTTTCCGTGGCGAGTTTTTTCAACAGGCGCTCGACAGCTTGTGCTGCTGTGTTGTTTTGGAACTTTTCGAGGATGGTCGCGGCCGTGAAATCTGTGAAAGTCGAGATTGTACGACGTATTGAGAAGGAACCAGAGGACGGACCTCTGAGGGATTCCTCGTAGCGGCTCAGGGACTCGAGCGCAGTGGCTCGCCTGTTGAGCGCCTTGACGTAATTTGGATCTTGCCGGAGTGCATCGTCGCAGTCTGCCACGACTCGGTCGTGTTGGGGCGGTGACATGTACATGTAACCTGCAATGGAAGTATGAGACATGGGCTGGGAGGGACGAGAAGGAGACGGACAGGCTGCGCGGTTGCTGTAAAAGACGGGTTCTGGACGGGGTGAGACCTGGATTGCCTGTGTGTAGAGGTCGATGGCTTGCTCGAACTTGCGGGCCTGGTAGAGGGAGTTGCCGCGCGTCTTGAGAGACGCCGCCAATTTGACGCGTTCCTGTGGGACATGAGCGTGGCTCGGGTGGGGGAGGGGAAAACAACGGACCTCGAAGGGCATGGCGCTGATCTGCTCGGTGGTGAGCGGGACATTCTCTGCAGGAGAGTCAGTCCACGTGGAGGCGGAGGAGCACTGGACACACCGTCGGCATCAGGTTTGACCTCTTCGATGATGGGCCCGTCGGGGTCGCTGACGGTCTTTTTCTTGTGCTTCTTGTCCTTGGACTTGCCTTTTGCCGGTCTCGAGGCGGAGGAGGCGTAGTAGACGGCACCGGCAGCGACGAGGGCTGCTGCAGTGGCGAGGATTATCGCACGCTTGTGCTCCGAGACAAAGTCTTGGATGCGGTCGATGTAGGACGGGACAGGTTCACTGACAGGCGCCATGGCGAGACGGAAAGTCTCAAATTTCCGCTGCCGACGACATATGCGTGGCTGATTACGTCATGGTATCAACACGAGCATCCGTCCCCGCCCGGCCCGCCTCCGCCTCCGCCCCCGCCCCCAATCTCAATCGTACCCGGCATCGCCGACCGACCAGCCTCGGGCGTCACCGGCGCCCACAGCTCCGGCGTGTCCAAGATCTTCTTCACCACGTCCTCGAACACCTCCCGCACACCCACCGCAGTCTTGGCCGACGCCTCCAGGAACAGCGCCCCTTGCCGCACCGCAAACCCAGCCGCCTCCTCCGTTGACACCTCCCGCGAGTGCTCCTGCGCACGGTGAGCCCCCGCCTAGCGCAACGCGGGCGGACCCACCTTGTCCAGCTTGTTCCCGACGATGATCTTGGGCACCGTCGTCGACACGTACGTATCGATCTCCGTAAACCACTTGGGGAGTGCCTCAAACGTTTCCCGGTTCGCGACGTCGTACACTGCCCGTCCTCGTAAACAGCGTCTCTGCCGCGCATCCGAACTGACCTAGTATGATGCCCTGTGCGCCCCGATAATACGATGATGTGATGGTCCGAAATCGTTCCTGTCCTGCTGTATCCTGTGAGACGTCAGTCGTGCACGAGCCCACAGGCGAGATCGAACCGACCCATATGCTGAGCTTCACTTTCCGCCCGTTCACCTCCATCTTGTGCACCTGTCGTCCCAGGAGGGTCAACCTATGTACGAAGACATGCATTCGCACTCACCCGAAAATCCACCCCAATCGTGGCAGTTGCCTCGTCCTCGGGTATCCATGCCTCGTCAGAAAACCGAAGCAGCAAGCTGCTCTTCCCCACCGACGCATTGCCTATCAGTAGCAGTTTAACGTTCACAGGCGTAGAGGGGCCCGCTCCAGACACCGTCGGACTTGTTTCGATCAGTGGCATGGTATAGCCTGCGGGTCGTCGACAAGTAAGAGTGAGAGCAGTGCTCAAGGGGCCTTGTGCCTCATTGGCACCACGAGGCAAATACGCCACACGCGCGTCAACGAGAATCTCTGCAGATCGCGCGCAGAATCGTTTGACGAATACAACACGACTGTAGGCTAATTCATCGTTATCCCCCCCTCAGACACGGATCGTGCTAACGACGGGTCAGACGATCTCATGCGACACGATCTTTGACGTGTGTCGCAGTCAAAAGGCCGTCGCTCATATGCGGGGTTCACTAACAAGTTGTTCCTGCGTACATCGGCATCGTCAGTATTTGCCCGCTAGTCCACCTATAAGTTGAACAATGGACTGTACAGTTCACTATTGCTGTGACGAAGGGCTTATGCATACTAACTGGATTATCCAATAACCGCACTGCGAGAGCTTGAATGTCATGGGTGTAGAATCGAGGATTGGCAGTCTTTGTGACCAGTCAAATCGGGATAATCAAACTGACATTACCAACTATCGACTCTGTCCCACATATTGATGCAAAAGTGGAATTAGAGGGCCGCTGGAGGACCAAAGGTTTTCAGAATGACAAAGATCAAGGATTTCATTGATGTACATGTCTTAACTTACTAATTACTAACTTACTATTAGTCTAAAGCTGATTCACATATGTGAGATGCTCAATCACCTTATTGCCAAACTCCCAGAGATGGTGAGTTCAAAAGCAGCACATGGAATCAGCTAGCTGAGCATATGAAGCACAAATTCCCTGTTGCAAGTGGCAAAGGAGAAAGAATGGTTAATTCCTGCAGGGTGAAATTTGGTCAGGTTAGTTTCATCACTGATCATAAAGGGATCATTGTTCTGATGGAAATAACCAGGGGCTCAAGCAAGCATCAGGATTTCAATATTCAGATGAACACAGAGCAGAGATCAATGTGGAGACACTGCATGTTTGGGATGCATACATTAAGATCCATAGTCATTGACATGCACTATGTGCTTTGTGGGTACTCATCATGTGGTATAGTCTCATCAAGGCTCATCAAAATTCTGCAATGAAGGTTTCAAATTCTATGATGAGATGAAGATGCTTGTCCCACATGTATGACAAGGCTGAAGCCAATTTGGACACCAGGCATGTTCAACCACCAACTACCCAGTGGTGAAATCATGCAAGAGGCAGAAGAATACTGGCAGTGAAACTTGAAACACCACTTTGGATGGTGTTACTCAACCTTCTTCCATGATTTTCCAGCAATCTTCCTCAAATTAAGCCAATCCTGAGACCATCCCACCTTGTGCTCCATCTAGTTATGTATCTCTTGCCATCTGTCACCTCTTCTGCCCTTCCTGTTTCCAGCACCATGATCAGCATTAGCCATGCAGAGTGCAAGGCAACCATTGATGATGTTTTGATGATCCCTGAAGGCTCTAGCAAGTATTTTCAGCCACAATCTCTCACAGTCAGGCACAGATGAAGGGAAGTGAAGCCATGTGGGGCATCACCTCTGCCTTTAAGAGCCTTGCTGGGATGATTGTCCACAATGCCAATTAGAAAAGCAACCTCAGCCATGCAATCACCCTTTTGAACACTCATGAAGAACTCTCCATGTGTGATAATGATAACCAGAGAATTACAGGAGAAGCCAAGGAAATTTCAAAGTGGAAGATGATACTGTTAATCATGGACCATTTACTTTGCCTTCATTGGTGATCCTTTCCTTCTTTCAGACTTCTTCTAGCTCTGCAAAGGCAAATAATCTATGGTACTGATAAAGAACATTAGCAGACATATTGAAGCTTTGAAGATGTGGCCTTGGAAAAGCATCTTGAAAAAGATTGTAGAAGACTATGGCAAAGAATTGTCAAAGTATAACTCCAGTACAACTCTGATATAACTCTGAGGGTACTCTGCTCTCCTTTCGTACATTCTCCGCTCCATTTACTCTGGAGTTGCATTTACCCTTTTTGGGAATATATTGCAATATTATTCACTGATCGTACAACTTCTGAAAGTCATACGACTTGTTACATTTTTCCTGAGCTATTCCCTTCTCATCCCAAGCTATCCCAAATGGATCTCACTTGCCCTCGCTTAACTCTGGACCGGAGTTTTCCGGAGTTAGATGCACACATATCATTTCACTATTTAACCTTCGTGTTTACCCCAACTCACCTCAGTTGTGATTGCTCCCTTGGACATCAGGCTGAGGTGAGGCTTGATTGTCTTTTACCTATGGTTATGCTAATAGCTAGTAGTTTTGGGTATCTCTGCCCTTACTATAGGTGAATAGAAGTTGTGATTGCTCCCTTGGGCATCAGGCTGAGTTTTGGGTATCTCTGCCCTTACTATAGAATTTGACAAGAATAGCTACAATCATTAAGGAAGAAAAATGTAGGAATCTCAGAATGGTTTGACAACAATTCTCCTCTTTGTGCAGATGTTTCTTCTTTCTGGCCTCTTTCTTCATGTATATGCTCTTTTTTTTATGCTTTTAACTTCAATGAACCTTTCAGAAGTTTTCTTGAACTATTCATTTACATTCTTTAAGCCCTTTTGATTCCTTGTGTTGCTTTTTCAGTTCAAAACATCTTGCTTCAATCTGGGGTACTTTTCAATAATACATTGCCTAACTCACATTTATTTGTAGAGATCTACTATACAAACCTTAAAGCAATATCATTGAGACTGATGTTAAAACAGGATTGCTTTACAAAAACATTTAATTTCATGTCTCAATCAAGAAATAAAGAACTTCAAACAAAGGAATGGAAGATCAGGAAAGATTGAGACCTGAAATGGAGAAAGAAAAAAGACTCAGAGAAGGCAAGGCTTAAGCTCTGAGAAAAAATCCATTGCAGAAGTCAAAGCACCTACTTTCCCCACATTACACAACTCAGGAGCCAAAGACACTTGAAATCTCATATCTAGCTAAAAATGAATCACAAATGGATATTGTGAATCATTTCAGGAAATCAGAAAAATCAGATCACACTGATCAAAGATCTAATAACAAGAGACCAGACTTTCAGGCCATTTTTAATCATTATATGTTTGATGATGTCTTTGATTGATGTTTTACTAACATTGTTCTTCTTAGCCAAAATTGATACATTTCAACTTCCCACTAATCCTACCACTCTTCAAACTGATGGATCACTTTTGAGGTGCATGGCTGTCTTAACTGGTTACAATAACTATCTTGAATGAAGAGAGAGAATGAAGAAATTCTTAAAGGCTTGTAACCTTTTGGGACCTGCTGAAGGTGTGGCTGGAACCATTGATTCAAGCAGAGAAAACTGGTGTTCACTCAATGTCAAAGTCTGGGGCAACATCTGCATGTCTGGATACAAACATTACTGCAAGACTAGCAACCAATGATATTCACTACATGGTAGATAGCACTGAAGCAGATGCCAACAATATCATAAACTTGAAAACACATAATGCTTGAATTGCCTCTGAATACCTCTACCAAGCCTCAGAAACCTCTGAAAAGTTCAGCAATTATGCTTAGCCTAGGTAGAGACAAGCATAGACCTTGATAAGACTGGCATCAAGGGTCAGTGGTATGACAAGAATTTCATCAAGTTAAAGGGTCAAGGACAAGTATGGCAAGGTGCTTGACAGAGGTTCAAGGGTTCAAGGCTGTAAAGTCAAATGTATGTCCAACCATTCAGTGAAGACAGCTAATGTATCTAAGCTTTAAGGGTTAATATTGCACAGCATTTCCTCAAGAGTGCAATGACATCAGAGTGTCAAGGATTCAAAGGAAAAGGGAGGGCTAGACCCAAGGTATATTGCTGAAGCAATCAGATGGGAGCTACAAGGTAGGTCTAGCTTAGAACTCTACTAAGTGAAACAAAGGAATATATACATAAGGGGAGACTTAAGGGCAGGCATATTTAAGATTGATAAGGAAATAGTCACTGATAAATAAAGTGAGTTGTAAGGAATGATGGAATGTTGTGAAAGAATATATGAGTTAGTGATAAAAAGAAAAGAAAGTCCAAATGGAAACTGGTATCCCTGCATATTTAATTAAGTTAGATAAGAACAGAAATGGGGTGAATTGTAACATTAGCCTTTGGACTGGCCATGACAATGTCAAGATTAGAACTAACAATGTTGAACAGTTCACAAAGGACATAAACTGTCTGCACTGTGTTCAAAAGCTCAAACTCACAGGAGATAGTCAAGCCAAATCTGCAAGAGCCATGGATTGCATGATTCAACTATCAAAACAACTCAATCACCTTGTGTCAAACCTGACACAATCTACCACCACAGCAAATGTTACTCAAGTTCATGTCAACAATTGTCCTTGCAGGGATGAACCTTAGAAAAGTGCAAGAAACACAAGGTCCTTCAAAAGGACATTCCAAGGCTGTTGCAGAAGTAGTCTGCCTGTATTAACAGAGCACAAGACCTAGTGTTTGATTCACAGAATCTCAACACCTGCCATTAAAAGTTTTACTGATTATTTGAATGCAACATGATACAAGATATTATAAAGTCATTACCATAAGTTTGTAATTTCTGTGGTGTCAGTCATGCATGCCTGTGCATATACCTGTGCAGTGCCTTAATGACATGGCTCAGGACCTGCATAGCATCCAGTCTGTGCCCATGGCCTGTTGAATGTCAAAGCAAGGTATCGAGCTCCACAAACCATATTAGAAAGCATGGCTTGGCCCACTTGCAGCCTAAACAGGGTTGACTCAACTGGGCTTTGGGCTTTAGGCTGGGCCTTGCAAATCACTGGTGGAAAACTGGTGTCTCTGTATTACCACCTGAAGCCTTCTGCATCTGAGAAGTTTGCATGCATTCCTTGCTATAACAAGCAGTTCGATGGTATGACATTGTCAACCATCTTGTGGTAAAGTTAGAGGCTGCGCAACAAATGGTACTCCCATATAGTGGCAATGCGTCAGAAAGCACCCATTTATTGACACTTCTGCCATCTTTCTCGGCTGCTGGTGTTTCACAGAGCTCCCATCGGTTATTGAAAATGGCAATGACAAGCTGTGACATCAAATACAAGAGTGACCCCCTCTGCTCCCCAAAGGGTCACTTCCATCTCATCCTACACACGTCGTGCACGTGAGGAAGGCTAGTACATGTGCAAGGGTACGCAACGGTTCTGGTTATGGAACATAAATGATGTTCTGTTTCACTTGCACCGTTATAACTCACTTGTTCGCAGCACTGGAGATAGGGAAGGTCAAGATTCTTGCACCCCACGTGCTCATTTGTAGGTTCGCAGCCATCGACAACCTGCAAGGACTGTCGTTGGCTGGAATATACCAAGTTATGAAGGACAGGCAATTCTCACCCTCGGTGACGTAGTATCCTTCGACTTGAAATGGTAATACCAAACGGGACAACATGAGGGAACTGAGCCGGGGAAGCCCCGGCAATACACCCATTCATGATGGACCCCGTTTGGGGACAGATGATCATTACTTTGAAAGCGTACGCAGTATATCTTATTCCTTTCCTGAACATGAGATGGCTTCAATTTCGCATTTGACTTGCGCAGTTATCACTCACTTTCTCTTTCTTGCAGCAATGCAGGTAATAAGTGCTCTTTACTCCGCAGTAAAGCTGGTTATCGATTGTCTTTTGGACTGTTTCACGGCACTTTGGAACACCCTGCATACACCGCCGTTGGAATGGAATACAAAGGACGGACGAATCTCACTATGGGCAGATAATCTGATAGGTTTGAGGGCGAAGTGGGACAGCACATGGGAATCGAGTCAGGGTAGTTCTGGCAATGCCCCGAACGATCTACGAGTTGGCTCGCGGCAACGACTGCAACAATGGGGGCGATGGGGAGAAGAGGGAAAAAATGCGGGTACATGTTTTGCGCGTGGTGGTGGATCCGCGAGTCAAGACAATAACTTCCATCGGGTTCTATAAATGCCACGCTAGATGCTTGCTGGCAGGATTTCATCCTCTGTGCGGCCAGACTGGGATACGGAAGGCTCCCGGTGGTAATACGCGAACAGCGGCGTCCACTCACCTATCACATGGGTGTATCATAAGACTACTACCACCTTTATGTTGTTAAAGACCAGAAAACTTGAACTCCGCGGAATTTTTCTAGTTAGGGATGACCGCCTGAGTTATGGATATTCGGATCTGGGACATGAAATACACCCGGCGTGACACCAGCGTTTGCAGCCGGATAGGTGCAGGCTCAGGGCTCCGCGAGCTTCCGTGGAGGAACCATGATCATCCGTCCTGTTGACGAACCCTCATGACGGATTTTGCGGGTGGTCTTAAACGTGGGGTAGCATCACAAGCAGTACTAACTCCTGAGTGGCTGATAGGAATCCAAAATGATGTTTTACAAGCCCATGTAAACAGGTAGCATAACAGTGTATGATCCCACGGTTCAGCCGCTCCCATACTTCTGTCATCATGTCACTGTCACTGTCATTGCAGCCCTTGTCGCACTGCTAGCACATCAAGAATTCCAAGGAGAGTTAAAATAAAGTATGTGAATAGAGCTTATAAGTAGTGTCCAATGAAAATGGTGCATGCAAATTAGCATGTGTATTTTACAGCCAATCAACAGGTAAATTCTGGTCTGGGCTACAAAGGGTGTCAAATAGATGTTGGTGCTAGCATATGCTAGTGGTATTGTGGCATCATATAGAATCAAGACTAGTCTTGAATGAGACATTTCATTAAGCATGGAAAACTGGTGGACTGCAGTCCAGAAAGATGCTGATGGTGCCATTCTTGGGGTATACTGCATCCAACTCTTTGCATATTGTTTCTAATTTCCTACTATTAGGCCCCAGCATGGAACATTTTTTCAGTCCATCTTGATAGCAGATGAATCCACAATGTCAATGATAACATGGCTAAAATTCCTCCATCACAGCTCTCAGGGAGTTGAAACAACTCAGGATCATATCAAATTATGTCAGTGGCAACATATCAAGTTGTTTGGTTGAACTTCATCTATTGTCCTGCCCACAGTTAACTTGAACACCATAGAAAGTATCAAATCCAGTGCAACCCATTGATCACTGGCAAGATATGGACAACACTATCAAGAATTTCAAGTGCCTAGTGAAACAACCCAAAATCACTAAAGGCTCTGGGTTGCTTGTTCAGGCAAGAGAAGGTTGAGTTTATGACATACATAGAGAATGAGAAAACACCAAGAGGACAAGAATGGCCTCTGGTAGCTTGATTCAAGTCTTTATATGTATACTATATAGATATTTGATACTGTGTACTGTACACTGATATAAGATATTCATAAGGTGTAGGCATGTGTCAAAGAAATGTGTGATCATGTGAAAGTGTGGCACAGACCTGTACATGTATGATGTGCAAGGATGTGGAAGAATACAATCATACAGAGTGAAACATGAGTTGCAGCATAGATGAGAGTTTAGGGTTAAGGTTTAACATTAAGGTAGGCTTTCATAAGCTGTGCTCAACTCTGTGTTCAACATTGAGCATGGAGTTTAGCATAGAATTTAAGCTCTCTGGAGTCACCACCTCTCCCTCCCTCTCCCTCTTCCATTATTCTCTCATCCTCTTTCACTCTCTTCCATCACTCTCTTACCCTCACCCTCTTTCACCCTTTCCAATCACTCTCTCACTCTCACTCTCTCACCCCCCTCACCCTCTCACCCTCACCCTCCCTCCTTCATCACCCACTTCTCCTTCTCCTTCTTCTCCCTTCATCATTATTCCCTTTCCCTCTTTCCCCCTCTCTCATTACCCCCTTCTTCACTCTCTTCCTTCCCCATCACCTCTCTTCCTTCTTCCCCTCTTCTATTCTCCCTTTTCCTTCCATCACTTCCTTTTCCCTACTTTCCCTACAAATCATACAAAAGTGTAGCAAAGTGTAGTTAAAAGACTTAGAGAAATTTATGGCTTGGCTGAGTTTGTTGCTGAGTCTGAATTTGATTCCAAACATATATAAATCCATCACTGCTCAGATTTTTCCCACACCATCTCTTCTCTCAACCACTGTTATCTCTGTTCATTTAAACAACAACACTTGTTTTATTCAACACTTTTGATAAGTATAACTTCTTTGTTATATCCTTGCTAATCATTAACTGTTTCATTTATTCCTAGATGGCTTGCTTGAAGCTATAGGTGAGTTTTATTGTTTATCTTCACTAACCAGTCGTCAGTCTAGGGCTATACTATTTGTAGTTACACTTTTGTATTTCAATAGTTGAAATATACATATGTAAATTTTATTTTTTGTGCTTCAAACAGTTTATAATAATGCAAGCTAGCTTGTGATTTGCTAGAATACTCTGGGATGGGCTGGAGATATTTGAGACAGACTGGAGAGTATCTGGAACAGACTCAACAGAGCTAGCCAGTTAGGAAGCTTGCTGAAGGAGCAGGAGATTCTGTCAAGCTGTTCTAGTCTGGCCCATGCTGGCCAGTGCTGGCCAGCTGAGGGTTGATTAGCTGATATATATGCAAGTGTTTATGAGGTGCTTTTCCTCTGACAATCAGATAGTCAAACCTTGTCTGTTAACCCTGGGCCTGGTTTAAAACAGCTAAAAACCTCAGGTTGAAGTTCTAAGCAAAGAAATCAGGTGTAAGTGTAGTTCTCAACCCAAGGGAATTGCAAAGAGAGGAAAGGAAAAAGAAGAGAATTGTAGAAATGGCTAACTAACTGTCCACAGAACACTGGAAAACAAGAGTCTGGCTTCCCTTCATTCAGTAGGGCCATTGAGGCTTGATATTCATCAACTCCAACCATACCTTGTTCTCAGGATGACAGTCAGGAGCCTTTCTTTGATAATGATTATAATATTTCTTCATATCTGCAGCTGCCTTAATGAGGGTCAAGTTGGCATCCTCTCTAATACTCTTCATACAGGTAGTAAAAGACTCAGCACTTTCAATGCAGGCTTGACTGTAGAGCTCAAAACTCTTTTCAGGGTTTTGATCATAATTGAGATAGAATGGAGAGTAACCTGTTGTGGTCTGGACTTTGTCATTGTAGCTAAAATCTGTTAAAGACAACCATTCAGACCAATCTGACTGGTGATAGTTCATGAACAATTGCAAGTATTGTTTTATTTCTTGATTAAATCATTCAGTCTGGCTGTCAGTTTTGGGATGGATACATTGGTGTGGGTGTCAAGGAGACCATTGAGGCCATTCGTGAAGTTTGATATGAAATGTGTACCTCAGTCACTAATGATTTGCTTCAGGAGTCCAAAGTCCTTCCACACATAATCTCTATACAGTCAAGTGACTCCTTCTGATGTAGGTTCTAAATTGGCAGGCATGATACAGATCATTTTGAAAAAGTGGTCAACAATGATGAGGATAGCATCATGGCTATCCCTTGGTGAAGGAAAGGTGATGAGGTCAACAGAAATGCATTGTTAGTTTCAATTAGGGATGAGATTAGATGATAGCATGCCAAATGGCTTAGTAGAAGAAGCTTTGGTGTGCTGACAGGCCTCACAGCCCATAATGTATTTTGCCACCTCATTGTGCAGCTGGGGCCATCAATAATGGTGGAGAATAAGTTCTGCAGTTTGAAACTGTTATAGATGACAACTAAGGGGAGTGTTATGATAGAGGTAGATGATCTGTTCTCAAATCTGTCTCTCCTGGGGCACATATGCCTGTCCTCTCCAATTTATCACACCATCTACAATTTTCCATCTGGCCAACCCCTTCTCAAGTTTCTCCCTCACTGACTTCTCAGTCTTGTTCAACTATTTGATGAGTTACATAATCTCCTCCCCCTCTCCAAGAGTTGCCATGCTTTCAATAGCATGAAAGCACTCAGGAAGCAAGAGAATTTGATTCTCATTGTTCTCATGTCCTTTGTCATAGTTTGGTTATCTTGAAAGAACATCAGGTTTGCCATGAATTTGGCCAGGTTTATGAGCAATAAGATAATTGTACTCTTGTAGTTCCTGATTTCACTGTGCCTGATGACAGTTTAGCTTATGAGTGGAATAAAAGTACTCAAGGTTTTTGTGATCTATTAAAATCTTGAAGTAGCCCAAGCCAAGAAGGTAGGGCTGCCATTCCTCCGGTGCCCACATAATAGCAAGCATCTCTTAGTTAAAGATATTATAATTGCGCTCTACATCAGAGAGGGTTTTCAAGAGGAAGGCAATAGGTCTTCAAGTACCATTATCTTGGAGTTGTGATAGGACAGCTCTGGTAGCATATTCTGAGCTGTCAGCCTGAACATGATAAGGTGCATTGTTGCATGGAAGGGCTATGACTGGAGCACTAGTCAGCACTCATTTAAAAGTTGTGAATGCATACTGTTCATCTTCTTCCCATTTCCAGGCTGCCTTGTCTGTGAGATGATGAAGCAAGTGGGCTACAGTGAGCTCAAAAACCCTTTCCATGTTTATCTTATTTGCAGTGTGTGATACATACCACCTACCTCTATGGGAATTTTTCTTGGCCTTGGTGGAGGTATAAATAGAGCATGCTCCTTGCTATCGGATTGATTTCTGAGTCATGTGATATAATTCACATGGTGTGGAGATATGGCCATTTTAAAACAGTGATGTCATGGAAAGGGTTTTTGAGCTTTTGCATTTACAAGGGTATTTGGATATTATTAGTACTTTGTATAATCTCCTTTTGCTTTGAGCACTGCTTGAATTCTTCTAGGCATGCTCTCAATTAGTTTTTGACACTCCTCAACTGGTATTCCCTCCCACTTCTCTTCAACTCTTGCCCTCAATTCATGAATTCCACTTAGGAGGGTTTTCATGTTCTGCAAGCCTTCTTTTGAGATAACCCCAGAGGTGTTCAATAGGGTTTAGGTCAGGAGACTGTGCAGGCCAGATTATAGTCCTAAATTCCTGTTCCTCTAACCACTCCTTGACTCTTCTGCAGGTATGCTTGAGATTATTATCCTGCTGAAAAATTATGTCAGGAGGATTAAGACTATAATACTCCAGTGTTTGCTGAAGTTCATCCTTCAAAATCTGAAGGTAAAGGTTACCATCCATCCTACCATCAATCTTGGTGGCAAGTCCCACCCCCTTTCAAGTCATACAGTCCCACATCATTAAGAAACCACCACCAAACTTGAGGGTTCCTTGCACCAGCCTATTACTAAGCCCCTCACCTGCCTTTTTCAATGCCCATTTGTGTCCATCTGACCCTAGATGATTGATTTGGTCTCATCTAACCATATCACCTTCTTCCAGTCCTTCAGAGTCCAATCCTTGTGAGCATAAGCAAGGTTCAAACAAGCTTTGCAATGTCTAGCAGAGAGGATAGGATGTTTGGACTTGACCACAGCCTTTATATCAGATTTTTTCAAGTGAAGATGGACTGTACTGGCAGAGAGGGGTTGGTTGATAATGTTGGTAAAGGATTTGGTCACTTGAACAGCATTTTCAGCCTTTCCAGAGGTAATAAGATGTTGAACATGGTGAATATTGTTAGTGGAAAGCTTGCAAGGGTGGCCTCCCATAGCTTTGGGAAGGGTAGAATGACTCTTGGAGTAAAGTTTGGATATAGCAGAAGGGCTGACACCAGTTTGCTTGGCAATGGCTTCACCAGATTGGCCAGCATCAAGCAGAGAAAGGATAGAATTATATTGAGTAAGAAAGAGAGATCTAATCATAATGGTGATTGAAAACTAAGAGGTGTGCAAACTTTTTTAAACTCAGACATACTATTGCCATGTATGTCTTTGTTTGTACAAGCAAATACAGCCAATTATTCTACTACATAACCATGATCCTGATTACCAATTGAAAAGCTCAAAAACCTTTTCCATGACATCACTGTTTTAAAATGGCTATATCTCTGCAACATGTGAATTATATCACATGACTTATGGACCAATCCAATAGCCAGGAGTATGTTCCATTTATAACCCCACCAAAGCTAAGTAAAATTCCCACAGGGGTAGGCAGTGTGCATCACACACTACAAATAAGGTGAACATGGAAAGGATTTTTGAGCTCACTGTATATCCACAAAGCCTTGAACAAATCTCCAATAAAAGTTAACAAGCCTCCAAAACTGCTGCAACTCTATTTTAGACTATAGAGCTGGCCAGTCATGGACTGCAGCAACCTTTTGTGGGTCCATCTGGACACTACCATGTTTGATGATGAGATCAAGGTACTCAATTTTATCTCTTTCAAACTCACATTTATCTGACTTGAGATAAAGTTTATTGTCCTTCAAATCTGTAAGAGCTCCTTAACAACCTGACAGTGTTCTTTGATTGTTCTGGTAAAAATGAGAATGTCATCCATATAAACAACAACTTCTCATGTGATGAGGTGATGAAAAATGGCATTCATCATAGTCTCAAATGTCATGAAAGAATTAGTGAGGCCAAAAAACATAACAAGTGGTTTGAAGAGCCCCCAATTTGTCATGAATGCTGCCTTCTACTCATCTCCATCACAGATTTGAATATTGCTATACCCCCACCATACATCAAGCTTGATGAACACCCAAGCCATCTGAAGTTTATGTGTGACTTCTGAAATAAGAGGGAGTGCATACTGGTTCTGAATTGTGATGTCAAACCACATAGTGTCAATATGGTCATTTATCTGGAGATGAAGATTGACAACAAATTTGATTGGCCCACCGTCATTGAATGAACTATTGGCATTGTACACAGGAATAGCATGAGAAAGTGATTCCAAGGTGAGTTGTTTGGCACAGGCAAAATCTTCATCAATATATATAACTGCCCATTGCCCCACAATTGAGGAGACCATTCACATCAAAGGAGCATCTATCATCAAGTGTATGGAGAACAGTAGAACAGAATTTTGTTCAATGTAGTGGACCCAGACATGAGGGTGTTTAAAATCATGTAGGATAGCATGTATGTCTGAGAGGTCAAGCTGGTGTTACAATTATCTAATCTATGGTATATGAACATCCCACATCGCTCCCATGCATTACAATTACTCTAGAAACTCTACATGCAAAGCTAGACTCTATGACACACAAACTCTATGCATGATACCACAACCCTACCCATGCATGAGGTATGAAATTATATGCATTCTAGACTGCTCTAGATCATTCTATGTATTATCCATTACCCATACCCTTCACCACACCCTTAAATCTATTCATATATGATCTTTCATTCTTTCATAGCCTTGCACATCAGGCACGTACAAGGCTGTAGCAAGCTTCCATATGATCTCTAATATATTAGATACATGCACAGACATCATGGACATCTCAGATTAGTATATGATATGTTCAAACCCCATGTAGTATATAAAGGATATAAATTAAGCCACCAAAGGACTATCTTGTTCTTTTGGTGTTTTCTCAGCATCAAAGTTGTTGACTCATTCATTCCCTTGCCTGCTAAGTGATCTAGAGCCTTTAGTGGTTCTGACTTGTTTCAGTTGGTGAATATCATGAAGTAGAAAGATAGATAAGCAACATTGTCAATTGCACCAGTGGTGTAGGGCTTTTATGCCAGCATTGTCACTAACAAAGATTTGATCATATACCCAATCTGAAGATTCTTAGGGTGGCTTTTTGAAGGGGTTCATTGTGTGTGAAAGGAGGGTACATCAGATAGGTGGGGTAAAGACGTAGGCTTGAACTCAGCATTTATAGCACTATTACATGGAGTCAGATTTCTTGCCTGATCACCTATCTTACAAGCTGAAGAAGTGGCACCCCTTTCAATACTCTTTGGCTCTCCTAAAAACCCACTTCAGTCAATCCCTCTCATTTCTCCTCCTTTGCATCAAGATCCATTCTTTGGAATTCAGCAACAAGAAGCTCCTTTTCTTTATTTGATGCCATGTTCCAGGCTTCTTGAATTGCAACACTAGAAAGACAAGATATGGTGAGAAGAGCCCGGATTTGGAAAACAGCATTCAGTCGCACTTAAATACATCAGCTCACCTGCTCTTTCAAAAATCTGACCTCCACCAGCTCCAGCTGAGATTCATGATTGTTCACCTTAACTCACTCCAACACCTGAGGCCTGTGCAATTTGTGGATTTGATAAGCAAGCAGATGGAATTGAAAGTAAGCATCTTCCTCCCACAGGTTCTACTACAGGCACACATCCTCTTGCCATGTTGCGCACTTGAGTTCTCCAATTTTTGCCCTAGCTTTATCATAGATCCTCATATCATGATCAATCTTAACAGCGTCCTCCTTTCATTTCATATAGGTTACAGGTTGTCTGTTAATAATGATAGAGCACACAAGACTGGGCTGAAGATTAATGTGTACATAATCACAAGCTTGATTGTCATCAATGTTACCATTAAGCTTGAGGTTATTGCATTTGATGGAGTATTCATGTGCAAAGAGGGACTCTTGCTTGAGGTGTTCCATCTCACAACAGAAGTCTTCTTCAAGGAACGGGTTGTGAAACTTCTTCATCAAGTTGATCTTAAATGCCTTCCAGGATTCATACTCTCCAAGCAATCTAGAAATGGTGTCAGCCCAGATTGCTGCATTCCCAGTCTTCATATGCAAAAGTGTGAAACCAATTTTTGCTTGAATGCTCATGTAAAGAGAATCAAAGACATCAAAATGAGCCTTGACAGTAAGGAAAAAGATCCTGAATTTGGTGGAATTGCCATCAAAGCTATCAGAAGCTGCAAGCTTGACCTTAGGTGGGTTGGCTGTGTCTCTCAGCTGAGCAATGACAACAGGGGAATTTTGGAGACGACCAATCTGAAAATTTGCCAGAGTATTGACATTATTGACAAGTTCCTGTTGGGCAGAAAAGCTCCTTGATGGCACCAGTTATGTGGGTTCAGAATAATGTGGTGGTAGAAGGTGCCACATAGGAACTGCCAAGGTTGGAGGACATATTGCATGTAGAGATGTCCATAGCACACATGTCTGTGATTTCAACATCTTTTGACATAGATCATAACTTGAGAGACTTGTCCTGATGTCAGGTCCTAACTTGAAGAGCATGCTGGTAAATAGGAAATAGATTCAACAGCTTGACTACCATGAGTGTAGTGAAAGACAAGAAGGAGTAGTCTGAGGGCAGAGTGCCCCTGAGAGGAACTATATACTGAACAGTCATAACAAATAGTGAAGTGGGCTGACAAAGTAAAAAGGTCCAAGTGAAAAAAGGGGGTGGCCTTGTGGGGTGTAAAGTGCTGATAAAATCAATCTTACAACAGGCACAGAAACAATGGATCTGGTGTGCAGGAACTTGGATCTGGAACATTGGATTGAAATCTGACTTTCAAACTTTAACTGGCTTGACTCAAGTTGGGACAAATGATAGCAGAATGGTCTCAAGTTGGATAGGAGCGCAAGATAGGGACTATAAAACAATGGGAGAAGTTGGAATATCACTGTAGGAAACTTTGGTTTCATACATCTGCAGAGAACTTAGATCTGATGTCCTTGTCAGCATTGTATGGCTGGAATGGGAGATGGATGAGACTCAGGTCTCAAGGGAAGATGGTGGATGATGCAGAATGAGCTGTGTGGGCCAAGGTATAAGGCAGGTTGAATTAGCATGCTGAGATACTGGGTTCAGGTCTGGGTTGTGGTTGAGCACCCTCCCTGATGCACAACATGTCAACTCAGTTTTGGCACAAGAGTTGGAATGGTCTCAAAGGCTAAAATGCTGGAATGTAGATAGGTGAACAGATTGGATAGTAAAAGTCCTTTAGTAGTGGGTAGCAGTGAATATGAGAAATCCTAGAGTAATGGAAATGGTAGTTTCTTGTCTTCAAGCATCTCCTATCTTGCTTAGTGCAAAACCAATTGCATCCTTCCTGTCTATGTCTCAGGTTTGAGAAATCAATTGAAGCCTGGGATCTAAAGCCAAGAAATGGAGTGATAAGTGTCTGCTAATTTGATAGAAAATGAAGGAAAAGATCAGAAATGGCTTTTTGTAGGGGATATAGCTTCAAACTCAACTTGAAAAAATGGAAAAAGAATGGGAACTAAAACTTCTCAGGATCTGGCCTCTAGGTAACTCCTAACTGTTCTCTCTACACCTTTCTCCTCTTCTCCTCTTCAATCCTTAACAAAATAAAAGGCACAGTACCTTGGAATGCAAATGAAAGTGAAAATGTATGTATCTGATAAGAAGATACAGGGTATTCATTGTGCAAAATGTGAATCAGGAGTATGGGAATCCACTGCATGATAGAGAAACATGGTGCAGGAAAGCAGTAAAAATGGTTGAGTCCAAGAACTATTCTACTTAACTTTGGTTTTTATATTTGGAATAAAGGGAATGTAGTGTACTTTGACTGTCTTTTGTGGGTGATGGTGTATGTCTCTGAATGAAAACCAGGATGAAATAGAATAAAATACCAGTTGAAACCTGGGATGAGACAGAGGAGAGAAAACCTATTGTAAGGAGCAGCATTGTTTTTATGGTGTTGAAATTGGGGTGCTAAGTGTTGGTGTAATCAGGAAAAGGCTCCTCATCATCCAGCTCATCAACTTCTATTCCTACCAACAGAACCCAGGCTTCTTCTGCAGGTCTACAGTTTCAGATATTTAAGGTTCCTGGTCTTGGCAGATTTTCTTCATCTAGTTTTTCATCTTCTATTTCTTCTACTGTGTTCTGAGCTATAATGAACCAATGTTTCAACCTTGGAAGAGCACTATGGAGAAGAAAAAGGAGGGTTCAGAGCACAGGAAAAAGAGTTGGATGTTGGGTTAACTGAGTCTGGATTGCAGGAAAAACAAATTGTGATGCTGAAACAGATGTCTAAATTATTGATATAAGAGTAGGGTGATAGGGTAGAGAACTTGGAAATACTTAGAACTAAAACTTTCACTATGAAAAGGAAAAATGTCAGGATGTGAAACCAGGTATGATGCATGTAAAACTGGGTCTGGATCGTGGGAACAATGGTCTGAAGTATTAGAAGGAGTCTTTGGATGTGAAAATGCAAAAATAACTGCTTGCAAGGCTTCTGAAGCAGATTGAAAGTAGGATCCTGGGAAGAAAAAAATAAACCAATTGTCCTCAGGAGGACCTGTACCATGGAAACTCAGGTTAAAAGTGGGTAGGTCTGGGTCCATAATGCAGGAACTATGGTGTGAAGAAAAGAAAAGGGGGACTGAGTACTAAAAAATATGATAAACTGCTTGAAGAGGTTCTGTGGTGTCTGGACAATGAAATGTACAATTGATTGGCACAAAGGAAGAAATGTCTCAGGTGTGGGAAACCAAGTCCTGAGCATGGAAAACTGGGTTGCTAATGCAGTAACAATTATCTCATAGGTGAAAAGAAGGGCAGTACCATCAATGAGGCTCTCAATGTGGGATGGTGCAGAATAAAGGCATCAAATGCAATAAGGAATAGGAAGAGAAGAGGATGGAGGGTCTGCAGCATATAAAACTGGGTCCGGGATGCAGGAAACCAAGCCTGGAGCACCGAAACTGGTGGGTCAGTAATGGGAGCATGATTTATAGGTACTTCAAATATATCTGGTGGCTCTGGGTCCATAGGGTCTACCATTATCTCTGTCTTGGGTTCAAAATCTAAGACAGGGTCTGGATCTGCAAATGATGTAGAACCCAATAGGATTGCAGTCAGAACTGACAGAACAGGACTCAAATTGACTAGGACTGGAGCTGAGTTGGCTGGAATTGATGTTAGAAGTCTCAGGTTTGGCAGGACTTCACAAAATATTGCAGAATTAGTCTGTTCTTTGATGGAATAAGGCTTAGGATCTAAAAGAAAGAAGCAGATAGCATCAGCAACATCTGACATTTGATAGAACTCATTAGAATGGATGTCAGAGCAGATAATAGCAAGCCAGTAAAGAATCTGATCTCAGGGACTTTGTGAAAAACTGCTTAGATAAATCATGTTATGATCATGATCAGCTAGCCACTTGCAGGAAAGGTGCTGTGCTGAAATCTGGATATAACTGTGGTGATACTCTTCAAATATTTCCAGACTTGTCATAGGCTTCATTCAGTTTTTCTGAGCTAAGGCATATAGATCAGTGCATTGATAGTGTCAATTACCTTTGCATCCTGGATAGTAGTCAATCATGGCCACATAAAAGGCCTTCCAATCATTTCCAATCACTTCAAGCAGCTTTGATTTTCTCACTTCCCAAGAGATTGGCATAGGCTCTGAGACACTCAATATCATCTAGAGAGAATGGGAGTTTAGTGATTACCTTGCCACTGAAGTGAGGAGCATCAAGAAATCCTCAAAATGGCAAGAATGCCATAGATTATAACAAAATCATTCTTAGATTGAGGGCAGTGGGTAATGTCAGATTACCAGGGTCAAGTTGGGTCTGTGTCTGGATCCAGAATCGTGGCTGTGCAGGCGCAGTCATTCTGGGGTCAATTATGTACTTACTAATCTTGGATCTGTCAGGTTAAGACAGCAGTTACTAGGAATGGAAGGTAATAATTTAGAATTGGCTCATATTGGTATGTGGCCCTGTTGAAATGTCTTTGAATGACTTAAAACTCTAAAATGTGCTATGGGATATGTCAGTGCAGACAAATTTCTCAGAAACAGAAGTCAGAATGAAAATTTCCAAGTACTGCTCACTGGAAACTAAGCCTAGGAAAGCCCTCAAGGGCTCTCTTGAATCTCCTCATGGTTGAGGTCCAGTTGTAAAACAGCTAAAGACCTTGGGCTGAAGTTCTAAGCAAAGAAATAGGGTGCAAGTGTAGTTCTCAATTGAAAGGGATTGCAAAGAGAGAAAAGAAAAAAAAAAGAGAATCATAGAAATGAATCACTAACTGTCCACAGGACATTGAAAACAAGAGTCTGACTTTCCTCCATTCAGTAGGGCTAGAAAACCAATTATATTTGCAGGATGTGACTGGAACTTGAAAAGGAAAACTAAAGAAAAAGGACTAGGAAACTGGAATTAAAGGCTTGGGATCAATGGTGGTGGATTGAACACAGGCTAGGAAGTCCTAGATACAAAAGTCTAATTCAGGCATACCCAAACAATGGACAGTAAAAGAAACATGAAAAAGAAGAAAATCTGATCAAACATGGAGCATGGGAATGTGATCTCAGGTACAGAAACAATGGGTCTGGTGTGCACAAACTTGAGTCTGGAACATCAGATTGAAAACTGACCTTCAAACTTCAACCAGCTTGACTCAGGTTGGGACAACTGGCAGCAGAATGCTATCAGATTTGGTAGAAATGCAGGATAGAGGCTATAAAATGATAGGAGAACAGGATATTACTGTAGGAAACTTTGGCTTTCTACACCAGATGTGGTTTGCTTAAGGAGAAAAGAGAGGAGCATCCAAAGAGGACATTTGAGAATAAGAGTAAGAGGTAGAAATCAGGCATTTCCAGAGTACCAGGCAAATGTATTGGGCATTGCACAATGATGACTGTCAACAGCTGAATACCAGTGAAAAGGGTTGGAAAGGTGGAGATCTGTGGTACAATGTAAGATGCACTCAACAATGACCTCAAAGTGAAGCCACTATGTTGAGTGGAAACAAATATATTCAAGATGGGAACCATGTACAGGTGCATTGACTACTTATATATATAATAACATGCAGTATCAACAAGGCAATTAGTAATCTTCTGGAATGTGACAGAATTTAATTGAATATGTGAAATGTGAAAAGGTGAAATAAAAGATGATCTTGACAGTCACAGCCTCTCAACAACTCACCATGTCAAAAATTTACCCTTGCTGACTGAAAGCATACACTGAAGAAGCATGGAGATCTTAATGAAGTGATTGTCTTGTCACATTACCTCATTCATTTTCATGCTAAGCTCTGCTGACAGCAGTTTTCTGGGTTAAACAGGTGACATTAGATATATTCAAGAAATGATAGATGTACTCTGCTCTAGTCTGTGATATGTTGCACAGAAAGTGATTCCTACTGCCTTACTGTGTGAAAATTGTGACAACACATCTCCATGGTAATGCATAGTGATTGGGCTGGTCCTGACAGTATGCATTATGAGCTTCTCGACTGTAATATCCCTTGGAAATGTCATATCCCATCCCAACCCTATTATCACACCTCCGATCATCCCTCCGATACCCCCTATGTCACCTCTGACACCAACTCCCTCATCTCTGGTCTCCTCTGATAGGACTCCACCTCATCATTCATCAGACATCCGATACCAGAACCCCTTCCTTCGTCGGACCAATTATGATTGGTTTGAATCTCATTTCCTCTTATGCTTGCTCCATTCCTCTGACCTATGCTCCATTTCCTATGATTACTCCTGTGCTACATTTCATTTGTATATCCTATGTACATCGCCCCTCGGTACCCTATAATCTCTGATCATTGTTGTACCTTTACATATGGTTCCTCCATTCTCTGTTCTGGACTCTGATCTGACACTGTAGTATATAACTCCGTAGTTTCCTCATGTATTCCTCAGTTCGAATATTGATGTTGCTTGACCTCTTTATTGAAGTCACTCTTGATGTTCTCTCTCCTCTGAACTCTGTCCGATCCCGATGAAGTTTCCTTCCTCCTCTTATTCTCTTCACTTGTCTTCCCATCTCTGAAACGAGGACCTGACAGTAGGCAAGGGTGTGACACATAAGTCCTGTGCCAAGTCCTCACCCCCATAACCCCTCATCTCTGCCCTGTTCCGCCTTCATCACCTCCATATCTTGTTCCATTCCATCTCCATCAGACCTCCGGCCCTTCCTGTGTCCTTTCGCCCTAGAGTTGACCGATCCACCTCAGACCTCCGTCAGATGAAGCCCCAGAGGAGTTTAGCATCCTGACAGTATATTCAAACTACCTCTTGCCTTAAACTGTCTTTACAACCTCTGACACGTCATTCATGCTGAAGATGTCTTCCTTAGACGTCACAATGACAACCTTCAGTCATTTCCTCACATCCTCATACATGTCCCCTCTGATGGCATCATCTCCGATGCTTACTCCGATAGCTCCAATCACCTTTGGACGCAACCCCTGTCCCTCCATCCTACCTCCTGCATCGAGACTACGTCTCTCAGTCTACCCTTAGGATTGCGTCGCGTGCAAACTCCACTCACACTCTGACGCATCTCCGGATCTCGTCCTGGATCCTCAGATTCCATCCTTAGGATTTTGACTATGCGGACCTTCATACCCCTAGGAGTTGTGTTACTCCTTTCCCACTTCTCTCCCGCCTCTTCTGAACACATCCACTCCTTACCTCGCCTCTGATGTCGTCACCTCAGCACTATCTCGTCTTTTGTTTGGACGTCTTTCAACTCCTCACGACCTCTGACCTCCTCTCATCACCTCTGTCTTCCCCTGATGATGTCATGCTCTGTTCCAAACCTCTGATGCCTTGATGGTGTCATCTCTGACATCTTGACGACGTCTCTGATGTGTTCTTCTCAAAGGACCATCACCTCCGACGCCCCCGCATCACCTCCTACATCCTCCACATCCCTTTGGCGTCACCCTCTTGTCCTTCGTTCTTCACCAATCCCTTCTGCTTTCTCTACTCAGGCAAAACCACCTCTGATGCATTTTGAATAACTCCTCATTGGGTTCCTGAAACACACTAGTACCAACGCCCGCTTGCTCACCCATTATAGTCCATTGACTACGGGTATTGAGAAGCAACTATGCCGGACTTCTGCAAATGGAATGCCAGCCCTGACGCGTTGACTTCTGTGTCTCCAGAATCAACCTCATTTCCATCTTTCCCTCCGAAATCCAACAATCTTCCTCAGGCTTGCATTGGCCTAGCCAGCCAACTCCTGGATGACGACCTCTGACCCACTTTGGAATTGCCTCGAGTCTCCTCAGACCTTACGGTCCTCTCTCCATGCTTGCACTCAGTGCTCACAACACTCCTCTCCTCATCTCCGCTTCCCTCCGACACCTCTTCGGTTCTCTGATGTTTGACCTCTGATGTTCTGTTATCCTAACACGATCACCAGGAATGCTTTAGGAGTGCTCAAACCGGTCTTCTCAATTATAGGTGCTCGACCTCCCTCGGTTTGGCTCTTCCCTAACCTCCTGCTCTCTGACTCTCCTACCTCCTCCTTCCTCTTTGGCCTGTAGTTGCTGTGCGTCAGAAGTCGAGTCTTATGATTCCTTCTGTTCATTTGCAGGGTGAATGCCTTAGATCCATCTTCCTTCGAGCCTCTGAGCCTCCACTTCCTCTCTGCTTCCACCTCCGATTTGTCTCTGATTTGTCTCCGTTTTCACACCCCTTCCACCCCTGACTCTTGGATTTAGTTGCTGTGCGTCAAAAGTCGATTAAGTTCCTTTCGTTCATTTGCAGGGCTACTCCTTCGATTTGGTCATCCGACCTCCCCCAAGTCCTCCACTCCAATTATCCTCCTATCTTCTCTGACTACCCCCAAGTGCTCCGATCGCCTCCGCATGCCTCCGCACTGCTCTTGGCATTGAACGTCAGCACAACTACCCTATGCCCGTTCCTCTTTCGACATTGGGATGTCAACCTAAAAGAGGGGGATAAGGGACTGCGCTCGCATTCAAGACAACTTCCTTGCGACTCGGAAATGCTTGCTTCGTCCCTCCGGAATTCACCATCAACTTCTCCAATGATCTGACATTTGCTCCGTCCTTGCTCCATTTGCACTGCACTCCCGATCCGTCCCCTAGTCACATCCCTCGTCATCTCCCATTCTTCCGTTCTTCTCTATCCCTGGTCCTAGTTGCTGTTGTCGAAAGTTGAGTACATCCTTTCATTCATCTACAGAACTGTTCCTCGGACCTCAACACCTCTCCTTTCCTGACCTCCAACCCCCTTTCATGCCTTTGAATCGACCTCCGATATCCTTTCCTCAACCTCCACAACCTCATCCTCTCGACCTCTGACTTTCCCTTCACCTACCATGACTTTCGCACCCTTACCTCTGCAACCTCCATACCCCTACTTACCTCCTCCTCTGATCACCTCCGGAATCTCTCACCTCAACTCCCTTCTCTTCTGACCCCTCTCAACCTCTGTCCTTTGTTTAGAATGCCTGACTTCGATCATCAAGTGCAACTCTGCTCCTCATGACTGATCTCAAGTCTTGAAGCCTCACCCTTGTTGCTATTCGAAGATACATAGGCACCCTCCTTCTCCTCACCCCCTCCGACCATGCTAGAACATTCTTGCCACCTCCGTCCACTGATTTTCACTTCCCTTGCATCTCCATTTCACTCCGACGCTACCTCCGGATCGTGACTTATTTGAGATGCATTGTTCATTTATCTAGGCAATTCCTCAGCATATTCGGCACTCATCAACAGAATAACTGGCCCGCGTCTCCATCCTCTTTGGACTACACATTCTGACCTCGAGTACTCCCCTTTACCAACTGAGCTCGAACTCCGCATACTCTGCATCTACTCTGACTGAATAAACAGTTCACCTTACCATGGAACTCAAACAGTTTGCTCCATCAGACACTCCTTTTCTTCAAAACCCTCTGTATTCCCTCTCCTACCTATGTCCTCTGTCTCCAGTCAATCCTTACCCTTATTTTTCCTCCGCTGGTCTCTGTCCACCTCCGATACACTTCCTCAGTCCCCTCACGCTGTAGGAGACCATACGGTCCTATGGTGCAATCCCTCATTTTCTCCAATTCCCAAGTCCTTCCCGAAGTCAATGAAGCCATGTCCGGAGCATTTCCTCAGACCCCGAGTGCCGTCCGTCCTGTCCCCGGTGTCCGTCCATCTGGCGTTCGTAATGTCCGAGTCAGGTGAGTTTCGGCTTTCTTTCTTTTCATACGTAGAATCTTGGAAAGCGGGCGGGAGTCCACCTGACTGATTCCCTCAGTCATGTAACAAGTTTCATATCATCTTTCCCCGCGTTGTCATAGTTTCCCGACCATATTACCTACGTTCCCCGATATGTACAAAGTCTTGGGGATTCCCAGACTATAAACGTTGTATCTCGGACTTCGGTCCGTGTCGAATCCATTACTTTCGGTCACCATCTAAGTCTCGAGGACTCATTTCCTAGTCTCGAGGACTCGTTTTCTACTGTTCCCACCGCTGTTCAAGTCAATTACCACAGACACCGACCGTTCTCATAGTTGGACTTTAGCCCTACCATCACGGGGAAGTCCGGACTCTTATTTTCCAGCTCTACAGTTGAGTGGACTTCTTTCTTTTCCTCTTGGACATTGTTCTAGACCCTTGGATCCCTTTTGGGTCGAGTTTTCCCGCTCGCACCTGACACTAACCGCTCAGGAAACCCACTCCGGGCTTCCTAGCATCTTTACAACTGGAGCCCACCGTGAGGGATTCAAGAGAGTCATCGAGGAGGAGCCTGAGGCCCAACCCCCGACAAGAAGAGCTCAAAATTTTACTTTCCCACTTTCACAATATCGACCTCTCCGAGGAATCATTTTTCACTCCCATAACCGATGAACCAGGGACACCTGAGCCGATCGGCCGACATATTGGTCGTCACCTCTTCAGCCAATCGGAATCATCCATATCCCTTGATTTGTCTTCCACCGGATCACACCGAGCGCCCCGTTGCACTGCTGCAGCCACCGACCCTAGAAATACCGGAACCGTCTCTGTTCCCGCGAACTCAAGCCTGATTAGGAACATCCCAGGTGCCCTTTTTGGACTTGGAGATAACATAGACCCCTCGACTGCCTCCGAAACCTTGCCCGACAGTTCCCAAGAACATAGCCTGGTTTCTACCCATTACGACTCCCCGCCATTTCCCGGAAAATTTTCTGCATCGACTCCGAATAAATCCTGACAACAGACGACATCTTATATTTCACCTCCCCTCTCTCCACTAACACCTTTACCATCTCCCGAGTTACCACCATCTGAATCCAAATCTCGTTCTAGTACACCGAACTTGTCTTACTTGCTAGAAGCATCTACCACAGAACCCAGCAATATTCCGTTGTCAAGCCCGAGTCCTCCTACCATTCCTACCCGTGTATCTACTCCGTTGTCTTCAACCACCTCGACTACCACTTCCTCCTCTTCCTCGTCCTTGTCTTCTCCTGCATCTATTCCTTCTCCCACCTCCAGGCAATATCCTTCGATCCCTGGCCTTTCTTCATTTCTTCGCAGCAATCCGACCCTACCTACCGCATCTATCCCGAACCCGCCAGTTAATCCCCGACCTCCAATGGCCAATCCCATCCAAATGCCCCTCCGGGAAACTCAAAATGCTCCTAAGTTTGATGGAGTACCCGCGCATCTTCTGCACTTCCTCGAAGACATCGATATTCTAGGGAACACTGCTGGCCTTACTGCTGTTGAAAAGATCAAGCACGCGATCCGATACATGGATCTAGACGAAGCCGAACTCTGGGAGACGTTAGACGAAGCCAAAGACCAAGATTGGCAGAAGTTCATTGATGCTGTTAAAGAGATGTATCCGGGATGCGAAGGTGATTCCTGTTACTGTCGCGCTGACCTGCAATACCTCGTGCAGGAATTCAAGGCCAAGTCAATGCGGAGCCAGGAAGACCTCGGTGAATACAGGCGGAAGTTCAGCAAAATCGCCACTCATCTCATCACAAAGCACAAGTTGTCGGATGCCGACCGAGATGCCCTCTTCCTGTACGGATTTCCCTCCAAAGTAGAAGAGAAGCTTTGGACCCGGCTAGCC